>JAWPHD010014807.1:0-58996 GCA_037043455.1 Cyrtodaria siliqua | reverse complement strand
AGTGGTTGTTGGGGTGGGGTGGAGTGGTGTTGTTTTGGGTATGTGAGGGGTTGGTGGTTTTGGTGGTGTGGTTGGGAGTGGTGGGGGTGGGTTGGGGGGGGTGGGGTTGTGGGGTTGGTTGGGAGGGTGTGTGGTTGGTTGGGGGGTGGGGGGGGGGGGTGTGGGGGGGGGGGGTGGGGGGGTGGTGTGTTGGGTGTTGGTTGTTGGGGGTGGTTGGTGGGGGTGTGGTGGGGGTGGTGGGTTGGGTGTGGTGTTGGGGGGGGTGGGTTGTGTTGGGGTGGTGTGGGGGGGGGGGGTGGGGGGGGAGGGGTTTGTTTGTGGTGGTGTTGTGGGGTTGGTTGGGTTGTGTGGTGGGTGGTTGGGGGGGTTGGTGGGGTGGTGTGGGTTGGGGTGGTGGGGTGTGGGTTGGGTGGTGGTGGGGGTGGTTAGTGGGTGTTTGGTGAGGGGGTGGTTTGTGGGTTTGTGGTGTGTGGTTGGGTTTGGGGTTGTGGGTGGGGTGGGTGTGGGGGGTGTGGGTGTTGGGTGTTGTGTGGTTGTGGGGGTGGTGTTGTGGGGTTGGTGTGGGTTGGGGGGTTGGGGTGTGGTTGGAGTGTTTAGTGTTGGTTGTGTGGTTGGGGGGTGTGAGGTGGTGGGTTGTTGGTTGTGTTGGGGTGGGTGTATTTGGTGGTTGTGTTTGTTGGGTTTTGTTAGGGGGGGTAGTGTTGGGGGTAGTTGTGTTTTATTTTGGATAGTGGGTGTTGGGGGTTTATTGGTTGGGAGAGGATGGGGGATGGGTGTTAGAAGTTTAGGGTGTTTGTTTTGGAGGGTTGATGGTTGATTTTGATTTGTAGGGGGGTGTATTTTGAGTGATTAAGGGTTGTGTGATGATGAGTATGTGAGTGTTTGAGGGTTTTTGGGGGATTTTTTGGATTGGTAGGTGAGTGGAGGGGAGTATGTGTGGGGAATGATTGGGGGGTTTGTGGAGATATTTTTGATTGTAGTAAGTTGAGTTTATGGTGTGGATGTGGTTTATAAAGATTAGTTTGTAGAGGGGTGAGTGGGTGGAGATTTTGTTGTTGTTTTAATGGTGAGAGGGGGGGTTTATAGGGTTTGGTTTTTTTTATATGTGTATGGATGTAGTGGGTTTTAGAATTTGTTTTGTTTGGAGTGTTGGTGTTGTATTTTTTGTTATTTTAGGTTTTGTATGGGTGGGTTTGTGTGGTAGGGTTTTGTGTGTTTTTACATAGGTGGTGGGTTAGGTTTGTGTATGTGTACATAGAGTTAGTTAACATGTATGTTAGTTGGTTTGTTTTATAGATCAATTGCAAGTCTGTTGGCAGCAGTTTATCTCATTGCGTCTTGCGCTTTCCGACCAAACACCAAGAGAACCTCTTTTTTCTGCATTTCTCTCGTGTTGATCGTGGCCTCTTTCTTTTGTGCATTTAGCCCGATGTCTGTCATATTATCAAAAGGATGGTTGCTGTAAAACAAACGCATTACGTTAAAAAGCATTACGTTAAAAGAAGGTAGATTCAGTAACGTTTTTGCATAGTTGGTTTTAATTTGTAATTATAAAGCAAACGATATTACTTTTAAAACCAATGCAAATGATATTCAAAACTTAATTTCCATGCAGTTTCTTTTCAAAAGTTTCAGCATTTTCGTAAAAATACAAGTATAACAAACAATTTAAAAGAAATGGTTGAAAAAATATAGGTACCAATGGTTCCTACAATGAGTAGATTTAACTTTTTGACTGAAAATCGTGAAAAAATGCAAACATCATCCTTATTTGTTTTGACACAAGAAAAAAGTTGGTCGAGCATCAGTAACAAACGGCTATATATAGCCCAATGACGCTTTGCGCCGAGGGTAGGGACTTTTTTGGTGTCTTCTTTACCTTATCGCAATCGGTTAAATAATATAAAAAAAATATTATTCGGACAAAACTCACCTGATGTGGACGTTTCCGCCATGTTTTCTAATGCGGACGTTATTCAAAGTCACGTGAGTTCCCCGCATTGCTTAACTTATCTTGTCATTTTAAATGTATGTCGGAAAAGTTGTGTGAAAAGAATTTTGTTTTGACCAATAGTTTGTAACCTATTTTTTGTTTGTTAAATTGTTACATCTTTTGAGTTACACTTCCTTTATGAAAACGTCAACTGTGCTGATAAAATATATAACATGAATCGAAGTCCGCCTAAAGATATAAACTTCTTGAGATTGGTAGGAATAATGTAAAACAAGAGGCCCAAGAGGGCCTGTGGACGCTCTACTGGCTAAGATGGCTCTTATAACATCAATGAAGCGAGAGACTGCCATTTACGGTTTTTTGAAAGTTTTGGGCAAAATACAGCTTTTCAGCTAAATCAAGGGCCATAACTGAAGAATCTGGAAAAGTTTGGTAAAGATCAGATGAAAAATAAAGGCCCTACCGTATTAACAAGGCAAAATATAGCATTTTTAACTAAATCAAGAGCCAGAACTTCTGTTACTGATCTGAATGGTCCAACATAGAGCTAAAAAAAATATAAATAAAAATAATAAATTACTGGTGCAATAATAAAAAAAAGTCCTATATAAGTCTATGTAAAAGTGTGACCCTCGGGGCGCGGACAAATTTGACCCCACGGTCACCATTTGAACAAATTTAGTAGAGGACCATAAGCTGATGCTACATGTAATAAATGAGAGCTCTGTACCATGTGGTTCCAGAGAAGAAGATTTTTTTCAATTTCTCCCTATACAAGCCTATGTAAAACTGTGACCCCCGGGGTGGGGCCAAATGTGACCCCTGGGTCACTATTTGAACAAACTTGGTAGAGGATCATAAGCTTATAACAAATGCAAAATATTAAACCTCTGACATTTGCAGTTCCTGTATGTTAACATGTGACCCCCAGGGTAAGGCTCCCGATGAACAGGGCAGAATTGTCACAGGTCCATCACATGCTGCAAAGCAATAAATGCTCTAGGGCTAGGCATTTTAGTTTTTGAAAAGATTGTTCAAGTTTACTCCATCCAGTACCGTGCTCTGGTGAGCTGAATAGGGGTCAAAATTGTGGCCTCTGGAGTGCCCACAAGCAAATTCCAATATTGACCTAGTGACCTAGTTTTTTGATCCCATGTGACCCATTTTGAAACTTGATCAAGATATAATTCAGATAAACAATCTGAGAAAGTTTCATCAAGATCTGGTCAAAAATATGGCGTCTAGAGTGTACACAAGGTTTTTCAAGTATTTGACCTAGTGACCTAGTTTTTGACCCCATGGGACCCATTTTCGAACTTGACCAAAATATAATTAAGACAACATGTCGACAAAGTTTCATCAAGATCGGGTCAGAAATATGGCCTCTAGAGTGTACACAAGGTTTTTCAAGTATTTGACCTAGTGACCTAGTTTTTGACCCTGTGTGACCCATTTTCGAACTTTACCAAGCTATAATTGAGACAAATATTCTGACAAAATTGCATCAAGATCGGGTCAAAAACATGGCCTCTAGACACGGTTTTTCCAAAGTTTGACCTAGTGACCTAGTTTTTAAACCATGTGACCCATTTTTGAACTTGACCAAGATATAATTAAGACAAACATTTTGACAAAGTTTCATCAAGATTGGGTCAGAAATACGCCTTATAGAGTGTACACAAGGTTTTTCAAGTATTTGACCTAGTGATCTAGTTTTTAACCCCATGTGACCCATTTTCAAACTTGACCAAGATATAATTAAGACAAACATTCTGACAAAGTTGCATCAAGCTCGGGTCAAAAATATGGCCTCTAGAGTGTACACAAGGTTTTTCCAATATTTGACCTAGTGACCTAGTTTTTAACTTCATGTGACCCATTTCCGAACTTGATCAAGATATAATTAAGATAAACAATTTGACAAAGTTTCATTAAGATTGGGTAACAAATATGACCTCTAGAGTGTACACAAGTTTTTTCAAGTATTTGACCTAGTGACCTAGTTTTTGACCCCACGTGACCCATTTTTGAACTTGACCGAGATTTCATTAAGACAAACATTCTGACAAAGTTTCATCAATATCAGGTCAAAAATATGGCCTCTAGAGTGTACACACGGTTTTTCCAAAGTTTGACCTAGTGACCTAGTTTTTGACACCATGTGACCCATTTTTGAACTTGACCAAGATATAATTAAGACAAACATTTTGACAAAGTTTCATGAAAATTGGGTCAGAAATACGGCTTCTAGAGTGTACACAAGGTTTTTCAAGTATTTGACCTAGTGACCTAGTTTTTAACCCCATGTGACCCATTTTCAAACTTGACCAAGATATAATTAAGACAAACATTCTGACAAAGTTGCATCAAGCTCGGGTCAAAAATATGGCCTTTAGAGTGTACACAAGGTTTTTCCAATATTTGACCTAGTGACCTAGTTTTTAACCGCACATGACCCATTTTCGAACTTGACCGAGATTTCATTGAGACAAACATTCTGACAAAGTTTCATGATGATTGCATCAGAAATGTGGCCTCTAGAGTGTACACAAGCAAAAGTTAACGGACGGACGACGGACGGACGACGGACGACGGACGACGGAAGACGGACAACACACCATCCCATAAGCTCTGCTGGCCCTTGGCCAGTAGAGCTAAAAATCATAAAGTTTGACCCGTTTGTTGCAGAACGTCTGTAATAAAATGAAACATGGATATTCCTAAATTACCTCCCTATAGTTTCAAATTCAATTAACTGTAATTCAGCGATAACATATTTTACAAATGTATTTGTAGTGGTAATGCTAGTAAAATATGATGTCAAAATAATTTTAGTTGGCATATTTTAGAATTAGGAACATCAAAAGCGGCACTAATTCGAAGTATTTGACAACCTCCTATGTACAGTTGTATATGTGTTATATTTGTTTTCTGATTACCTGAACACTTTTTAGATGCGTGTTCTTAGAAGACAATTTAAACTCGTTATTTTGCAGTTCAACAGTATCTCCAATCAAGCGTGAATAAAACAAGGGGAATATTATTGACATATTCTTAGATAGGTACTTATGACTTTTGACTAGTATATGTTTAAAAAAATGCTTTGGGCTACTCTAACAATTAATATTAATGAATGAATTAATGGTGTTTTACGGCACGTCGACTCAAAAATAGGTCATATTGTGCGCAAAAACTGAAATGAAGTAGTAAATAAAAATTAATGTAAATATATAAAGATAAAACTATTTGCAAATAAGGGATGATATGGTAGTAATAAAAACTATGTATAAGTGTAAATCAACAAATGCCCGTCAACGGGTGTATAAACAAGTAAATATATATAAGAACGTATTATAATGATTTATAAAGTCTGATTATTATAATGAGTTATATAGTCTGATTTCTTTCAGGAAATCTAAAACAAGACTAAAATCTGTAGTATCAAATAACTCTTTCATAGTATTAGCATTGTAGTACCTTTGACGCATAGGATCAAAGTCTACACATTCCAACAAGATGTGTTTGACCGTTAACGGAGCAAAGCAGGGTATACATTCAACTTGTAATAAATATGAATGAGTATGACGTGTATGCCCTATCCTGCACTGGGCTAGGACTACTTCTTCTCGACGAATGGGTCTACTGCGAGAGGTGTTCAACTTATAATTGAACACTTTCATTGTGTAACTGAATCAACTGTCTTGAAATTCTCGCCGAATATGTTGATTTTAATGTCAATTATAATGACGCCTTCGATATGAAACATTATGACATGCACTATTATGTGCTTCCTAATGTTGCTGCATCCGTATTTTTGAAAAAGGGTAGAGAATGACATTTTGAAGCAAAAATCTTCAATTATAAAAATAACTGCAATACAAATTTTAAGACAAATGCTTTTGAAATGTCGTTTACGGTTATAGTATTCTGATATGTCCATGTCTGAACGTAAAAAAAGTGTAATATGCATTTTTTTGAAATTTGTCGATTTTCAAGATTTCAGCGAAAATTAACATGAAATTCAACTATGACAATGATTAAATTTACGAAAGCTTCTAGTTCGAAACATCAACTGCAGGCATTTTTGTGATTTCCTCTGCTATAAAAAAACAAGTTTCATAGGTTTCTTAAAAGGAAAGATAGAAAAAATATATAACATAAAATTTAGAGGCAAAACACACACATTTGCAAATAATGATAAAAATAATATAATGTTTTACCAAAGATATCTTTATAACATCAACAATAACTGTTCATTTTTTTTATATCACAAAATCACTGTCTGGTACGTGAAACCGTGTAGAGTTTCCCGGTACCCGTGTAGATTTTCCAAGATGGCGAACAACGTTGAACGCGAGAGGTAGGTACTTTATTATTTAGGCAATATCTTCTTTTAGTTATGCTTCAACACCAATTCAATGTACATGGCATGCGCCCCGCTAGTCCCGTATTAAGCACTTACTCCTGTCCAAGCCCTGTCACTAGTCCCGTATTAAGCACTTACTCCTGTCCAAGCCCTGTCTAGCGACATGTGTATGTAATCGATGTGCAAACTGAACACGTCTGTGTGAACAAAAAAATGAAGCGGGTGGCCACATGATTTTTATTTGTGTCGTTATGAAAGTTCATTCGCATCTGTTTTGGTAGACTGTAGGTTAAGCACATATGCCCCAATTAAGTGAAGCTGTATTATTCGGGATACTTGAGTTTGAAAAAAAATGCATTGTTCACCGTGTAGATCTAGATGTAATATGCGCGGTTACCGTGTAGACCCATGCCTGTTTCAAGAAAAAAGGTTACCGTGTATATCGCTGTTTTGTTTACCGTGTAGTACCTGCTATGCAGACTTTGTGTTATTCGCGAAAACAGACATAGTCTTGTTTAGCCAAGTTAGCAACATTAATAGGCAGCCTTTTTCGGCACTACAACTTTTTTTTATTAAGACAAATATCGAATATATTTGAAGCATGTGAACATTGTGATATTTCTCGTTTAAACGGTACATTGCGTATTTGTTTTTGGACTCGGTTAAATGAATTTCAGTATATTGACTTAAAAAAAAAGACCGTCATAAATAACCTTATATGTGTTGAAAATGACGTAAAACAACATACAAGCAAGCACATTATCATATTACACTATAGTCTAGATCATCTGCGACGCTTGCTTGTTTTAAAGACAAACGTCTAGAACAGTTCTTTTAAGAAAGTTTGACTTTTGCCGAGATTCTGGTATTGTTTCTGATTGGCTGAGACAGAAACACCTGCTATCCAAGATATACAGAAAGGCAGAAAGACAATAAATTTATAAATGAAAAAAGATGGAAATTTCATCATTATATCGATGAACTAAATGCGGATGGTCAGAAATACTTTAATAAAAAAATTAAATAAAATTACCGTCACGCGCTTCCGGTGTCAGCATGTATCACATTACCGGTAATATATATAGGTTCATTATCTGCCCGTGGTTCTTCAGTCGACGGATTAGAAGCATTACCAAACCTTGAAATGATTGAATGAACGCTTTCAACTTCCTCAGTTGTTAAGACTCTCTAAGACACTCACAGAAACATTATTTAAAATATCTTCTTCCACTCCAATTTCAGGTAAATTCGTATCAGGCGTTTCACTTTCCTTTTTACTTATCAGATGATACGTGTGTTTGGACATTTTGTAAGTTTTGCCTATTTGTGTACCGTTTACCTCTATCATGTTCACAAGCTTCTTCGACGTCTTTTTTCTTCCAGCTGAAATCTAATAGTTCTTGCAGTTCATCCGAAGTCTTGCTTTCAACTACTTTAGAGTGTGAAATTTGTTTGATAATATTGGACTTCGACATTTGTTTTGCTATACTGAACACATCTCGCTGAAGTTGGAACACAGTTAATGGTTTATCGTTTCTACATCGTACTACAAACCGATACCACTGTCCATCAAAGGAACAAACTGGCACATATAACCCCTTCGTACACATTCACTGAATACAACTTCCACCATTTCCCGTAGTTCCTGTCGGGAGGCTGTAACCACTTAAACCATACGCTATTGACACTGAATGCAATCCTTCATATTCTCTGTCTAGATCTGAGATCATAAATCGTAGGAAATTCAGCTGCGTTATTTCTCGTCAATTCATATGCACGGTCTACATTTGTTTCAGCTGTGTTTTATCGATTTTTTTCTGGTGTTTCGTGCAATCTTTCAGCCATGTGGATGTCTTTGTTACTATATATGCCTCTGGAGTGTATCGGCGAGTTTTCGTTTGTACAATCAATCGCTTTGACAGACATTACTTCTAAAACGAAACAAACAATTTCGTTCAAGAACATGTCTATCTTTTCTTGCAATTTCACTGTGTCCGATTTCCTTGTTGGAAGCTTTGGTATTTCTCCGCCGTACACATGGTTTATTTCCATTTCAATTAACGCCCATAGTTCTTCATCAAACTTAACATATTGAGAAGTTGTAGATTATGTCGAATAGCATACGCAATATAAGTGTTCAACTTCTAAGGCGTTCATTTCGGATAACACTTGTGTCACATAATGCTAGGCAAAATGTAGAGTAAGGGCGTAGTGTATGTCTTACCCGGAAAAGGACATTTTATTTCAATAACATACCTCGCTCGTTCATATTGGGACCTGCAGCTGCCATTTGGACTTACTACAACGTTAACATTATTAACTGAAAACGGATAGCATCCTCCTTCATAGTAAGAAAGTTCAAGTTTCAGTACTGGAAGGCCCTTTAAGACCAATGTTGCAATTGCGTGCCTTTCGTTCTCGGTCCGTATTTCATCATTTCTTTTATACTGCATGATCAATACAGTCCTGCAGTTCACTTGACTGTTGATGGCAGTAATAGCATTGAAGTTCCATTTTCACGTTTCAACTGAAAACAACAACAAAACGATCTAGCTAAATGCCGCAAATACCACATTAGGTATTTAATTGTCTTATAATCTTAATAAAAACGTTGAAGTCCAGATAAAGTATAAGCTGTTCAGAATATCCGAAATCCAAATAAGGTTGCCGATTAATTTTGCTACCTGGAGCAAACATGTCTGAATAGCAGGTTCTACACGGTAAACAAAATAGCGATATACACGGTAACCTTTTTCTTGAAACAGGGATGGGTATACACTATAACCACGCATATTACATCTAGATCTACACGGTGAACAATGCATTTTTTTCCAAATTACAGTATCCCGAATAATACAGCTTCACTGGGGGCATATGGGCTTAACCTACAATCTGTGGGATGGTATTTGCTGATTTGTTACCGAATCAGATGCGAATGAGCTTTCGTAACGACACAAATACACAAAAATCATGTGGCCACCCGCTTCATTTTTTTGTTTACACAGACGTGTTCAGTTTGCCCCGGGTTCAATCCTCCGTGGTGCCACTGAGTTCCGTCGGTGTATTCTTGGGCAAGACACTTTCCCTTAGCCCCGTCCGTCGGATGGGGACGTAAACCGGGCGGTCCCGTGTATCGGTCCCGTGTATCGGTCTATCTTCCGAGCACGTTAAAGAACCATAGAAATCTATTCGATAATAAGAGTAGGGCACGGTTCCCGGATTCCTATGTATCCTTCCCCTCTCTCTGGGGCGGCTCTAAATAACCTATACTGTGTTGATGAGCCGTTAAACAACATTCAATTCAATTCAATTCAGTTTGCACATCGATTGCATACACATATCGCTAACCGGGGCTCAGACAGGAGTAAGTGCTTAATACGGGACTAGTGGTGCGCATGTTACGTATATTGAATTGGTGTTGAAGACTAACTTAAAGAAGATATCGGCTAAAAATTAACGTAACGACCTCTCGCGTTCAACGCTGTCCGCCATCTTGGAAAATCTACACTGTTACCGAAAAACTCTACACGGTTTCACGTACCAGACAGTGACAATATGATTAAACTAGTTATTTTGGTTAATTTATAAAATTATCAGTTACATACGAGCAAACTGTCCTATTATCTGTCAATTTCTTAATATTGCGGTAAAAAGTCGAGCTTTTAATACAACATCTATATTTTTGTCTTCAAATAAAAGATACGATCATATTTAAATTATAAACACAGTTTTAACACAATTATGATATGCATTTAGTGGAATTATTTGGTTTTAGGTAAAACTCCACGGCAACAGAAACATATAGGTTTAAAATTGGAAAATAGTGTACACCTAATTCAAAATGTAATTTAAAACGAACCGCGTGAAATTGGAGATTATTTCTAAATGCATACGTTCTAAATGACAGTTTCACATCATTAAATCACGCATTTTTTATGATAATCACTTCCGCTGAAAAATAACATCTTAAACAAAAGTGTTTAATTATAAGCTGAACTGTTCAATTATAAGTTGAACACCTCTCGTAGAAGAACGCCATTCTCCGAGTAACGGTTTAATTGACTGGAGTTTATTGTTAACTGACAAATCCCAAGCGGCTTGCCAAGATACGATTATGTGTTAATACAACTTTTAAAATCAGTATAAGGTAATTTGTCATTAGATATATGTGAACTTAATGCTGCTTTAGCAGCACTATCAGCTATATCATTACCACGTATTCCTACATGGCTTGGAAGCCAGCAGAAAATAATAACATTATCAACTATATGAGAACTGTACTTTTGTAGAAGTTGAAGCACAACTTGGTTATCATGTTTCATATTACCCAGGGCTTGAAGAGATGAAAGGGAATCAGAAAAGATTAAACAATGGTCATCATCAGATTCCTGAATATAGATTAAGGCAAGTTCAATTAGGCAAGTACAATTGCCTTAATTCCAGCTGAAAATATAGAGGCCTTATCAGGCAGGCGGCTCTTTATGCTGTGTTTGTGAACAACAGCTGCTGCAGCTACCTTAACTCCATCTTTAGAACCATCTGTGTATATATGTTGAAAGTAAATGTATTTCGATTTAATTTCATTCAAATTGCTTTAAAAGACAGTAGGGTCTGTACTGGATTTGTTACTATTACAAAGATCAAAAATAATTGTTGGTGTTTCCAAAGTCCACGGTGGAATTTGTGGTACTTTGTACTTGGCAATCAAATTTAGGTCAATTTCAGTGTCTCTTAATTTTGGTTTAATACGAAGACCAAATGGTCAAATGGCCTTCGGTTTTCGATTAAAAAGAGGTTCATAAATAGGATTAAAAACAGTATCGAAAGTTGGGTTTGAAGGGTTAGATTGTAATTTAATGGCATACTGAAGGGCTAATTTGTCCCGTCTATGAGACAGTGATGGTTCATTAGGTTCAACATATAGACGTTCGGCTGGTGATATACGAAAGGCACCTAAGGCGAGTCGTAATCCTTGATTATGTATAGGATCGAGCATCTGCAAGTATGAATTGCGATACGATCCATATACTATTGAGCCGTAGTCCGGCTTGGATCTAATAAGAGATCCATAAAGTTGTAAAAGTACTTTACGGTCCGCTCCCCAATTAGTGTTTGCAACAACTTTAAGTAACTTAAGAGCTTTAAGGCACTTGGCCACTACTGCTAATGGTGACCCATACAGTGTTAGATGAGGGTCTTCATGATGTTTACGTAGTTGACAAAAATGCATACAATTAGTTTTAGATTTAGAATTTCATCAGACCAGGTCTGAAGTTTATTGAGACAGTGTCGAAGTTGTCTCTCAGTAGTGTTAATGTTTTTTGCACGATAACATATAACAAAGTCGTCAACATATAGAGAGCAATCCAAACCAGGATTGATGCATTCATATATCTACATACTTTGTACCTGTATATCCATGATGCATTTAACTATACTGTTAATTTTTATATTAAAAAGGGTGACAGAGAGTATGCTGCCCTGTGGCACACCCATCTCCTGTTCATGAATGTCAGAGAGGGTTGATATTAATGACTCGGGATGGGGTGGGTGGCAGGTGCGTGTCGTGTCCATTTACCAAAATATTCACGGATGTGGGAGGGGGCAGCACAATATCCCTCTACATTCACTTTTAATTCATTATTATTATATTATTTTTTTTAGACTTATTGTGTTTATTTATTTTCGATTTTTCAATGTTACAAACGTGAGTAGCCTATGCCACGACACAAAGAATACATTTTGCCTTAAACAGATAACAGTTAATATTATTTCACAATAACCGACAGATAAGAAAGTATTAAGTTTCGCCAGTAACAGCATTACATAATAACCCTTGTCCACTCTTATCAAGATTGCCGTGTGCTCCTTTTATCGGGCCTCCGCGGGTAGTCTAGATCATCTATATATATATATATCCATAAAATATTTTATGGATAAATCCTTGATATATCTGTTTTGGTTAAACGCATTTTATTTTTAAATGGTACTGTGTTCTCCTGTTTTCTATGTTTGCTAACTGATAACGTTACGCTTAATGAAGACACCTTAACAATTATTATACCAGCTTCAAAAAGGTGAATAACCCGATTTTTTTTTTGCGCGTTCGGTGTAACAGGGACTAGTCAATAGTACTCGATTGTTTCTAAATATTACGAAACATTTGGCTTTATCGATAACACATACTGAAACTCACTGCCCCATCAATTAATGCAGTAACTCATTCGTTCGTCTGTTTGCAGTACGTAAATAAGTACACAATCGGGTATACGTTTGTTTCATTTCCTCTGAATACCAACCGCTCCTCATGTGAAATATTAACCAATCAAAAAATAATGGCGAACAGGTCACGTGTTCAGAATTTCGTGGCGTGCTAGCTGCTGATTTCGGCAGCCAAACCAGGCTGCGCCATTGAATGAGACGGACGGAATAATCAAGAATTGTTAAATAAACAGGCCTCTGGGGCCTCCAGAAACGACTTGGAAATAAATTTAAATGTTTCGTCTTCAAAATGACGATCATATTGTTTCTTGTTGACACGAGTGCGTCAATGAATCAACGTACATATTTGGGAACCACTGTGATGGACGTAGCGAAGGCGTCAGTAGATAATTTTATGAAGGTAAACAACTCGAAATGGTTGTCTCTTTCGTGTGCGTCTATTAGTGAAGGAATTATTAAAGAGTTTCAATCTGTCATTTATTCTATATTCAGATACGTGCTCGCGATCCGAACAGTCGCTGGGACAGGTACATGCTTTTGACTTTGGAGGATCCGCCAATGAATATCAAGGTAAAACTCGGGTTTAAGTGATATGATCCGAGGATCTGATATCAAGTTTTATTTCATATACATTCATCAAAGTAATCCGCAGATAATACATGCTTATTACTGGGTTTAACTCCTCAAAATCGACGAGAAAACACGGCGCGAATTCCTTCGCAGGTCTGCTCGCCATTGTTTTCTCCCAGCTAGTGGTGGATTGTGGGTAGTCATTTAGGTCAAGTCAATCATGACCTGCTCATTTGCATGCATAATTGGGTCAATTTGTGTAACCAAGAACGAATTTGTAATACAGTTACTATCGATGATGATTTTTTTAAACAGAATGCATGTAACGTTATGATTGACACTTTTTTTTAAATTCTTGAACCTCTAAATAGAAGTCTTATGTCAGAGCTGACATTTTTAAATACCAGCTTATTCAATAATGAAGTATGCCTATAAATAGTACAATCGTACAGTGGCTCTATATGTAAGATGTATGACAATACATTAAAGGGACAATGTCCATAACTTTAGCCCAAATTAAGTGAGCTTCACACCTGAGCTAATCGGGCCATTTATATTGCACGGTACATACTATATAGAAAACCTAGTGTGCCAATGGATGCCACTTGATCAGCAGAAAATATATATTGCGAGACTGCATTGTTTACAAACAATTTTTCACGAATGCATTACTATAGATTTATTTGGGTCTATACTCATGTTTTGATGTATACATTTCACTGAATAAAATTCAAAATGATTTGATTATGCTCAATATCTACAGTGCTTACTTACGGACAGTGTCCCTTTAATTATGCATTTGAGTTGCTATACCCAAGGTTTGACCCAATACTCCTTAGTATTCAAGCATGTAACCAGTCCTCTTTGAAGGACGCTACATCTTCACCCTAGATGTACTATCTGGAGTTCCTCAGTGAATGCACGGTTTTTGATCCCCATTTATTCCTGTCTTACAAATGATAGGCCCAACTCAGCAAGAAATCCTCCAATACTAGGCTCTTTCACAGTCATCAGTATTGTATTGGAGGATTTGAGTATTGGAGGATTTCTTCTAATGCGACCAATACCGGTTACAAATCAGCATGGCAGATGAGTTTTAATGCCGAAAAATGCAATGTTATCCATGAAAAAGCTAAACGCGCCTACCACAGGGGTGTCATAAAGAGGCGGTAGGATGGACCATTGCTACCATCAATTGAAGGATGTCCACATAATCAAACCCAGCAGTTAAATAATGATTAATGTATTTTTATACATTTTTAATCTCCTTGTGTCTGTTTTTAAACGAAATATTTTGTTTTCTTGAATGTTACCGACGTATGATGTCAGAAACATTTTACTGATGTCATGACCCAACATCACAATTATTTTTGTGTTCGGAGTTAGTTATTAATATTCTTTCAGTGAGAAATCCCGATCTTTCACCCAAAGAAATGTAAGAAAATGATCTTGAACATGATGCAAACAAAACATAATTTATAACATGTACAGGCTGGATGGAAGGAAAGTCATGCTACATTCACAAGTGAGTTGAAGAACCTTACTTCTGTTGGGATGACATCCATGGGTCCGGCGCTGAAGAGCTGTTTCGATCTGCTAAATGTCAACAGAATGCAGTCCGGCATTGATACTTATGGACAGGTATGGTATTTATTTACGGTATTTTATTTTGAAGCTTATAAAGGCATTGCCATGGTTTTGGCACTTGAACAAGAACACCGACGCTAACTGTTATCGACCGTTGCTTAATTTTATGATATCTGGAAGCGGGGGAAAATGAAAATGGACAACAATCATTTTGGGAAGTGTGAAAACGGGCTCTAAATAAAAATTGGCAAGATGACTCAGACAACCAACAAACCTTAACCTGTTTGTCATGCTTTTCTTTCACTTGTACAATATGGTGGATACTGGTAGTTCGGCCTCAGTAGCTCAATGGATAAGGCCTTGGCCTTAGACCTTCTCTGCATGGGTTCTCTCTCTGGCTGGAATATTACTCCCTCTGAGTTATCTGTCCCAATGTCCCTAATATCTGGGATGTAAAAACCCGTTTCATTACATATTCACAAATTTATTTTTATGTCTGTAAACATGATCTAGCTACAGTTATTGCTGAATTAATAACAAGTTGACTGGATAATGGAATTTCTCTATAAACACTTCCATTATCAAGTTAATTTCTCTAAAGATAACTTTAAGCAATTGTTTTCACTTGTGCTTTAATACTTTCAGTATGCAAGACCAATGGTAAAGACATTTCACCAAGTTGAATTACAATATAAACTAGATTGATAAAAAAAGACAGTGTGCACATCTATTTTTGAAAATATTCAAAAAGTTGTGACGACAAATTTAGCAAAACCAGTTTTATAATATACAAAATGTATTTATTAATAAAGTAGTGATACATTTGTATGAAACGTATCTTCGCAAACTGAGTTCGAGGAGCAACGCAAAAATTGCAAAATGCATGGAGTTGAATGGGAAAACGGTCATCTTGTTACCGTAATTGCCTCTTTTTTTTTTTAAATTTCTCGTGAATGTAAAACTTTGAACTTTTTTTCAAACACAAACTTATAGGATGTTAGAACACATTTATGACAACGTTTACAGCAATGTAATATTTGCAATGAGGTTGAAGATGCAAATTTCATTGGCCAATTTATATTTTGATTTGTATTTTTTGGTCATTTATATTAATTAGCTTTATTTCATCTTGGACCAGTTATAACATGGTATAACTGGTTTTACTTTGCCAATATTGTATTGCAGGGACGGTGCCCTCACTACCTGGAGCCGGCTGTGATTATAGTGTTGACGGACAGTGGCAAACTGACATCGTCAAATGGCGTACATCCAGAGGTAGGGTTGTTGTACTTGTAGAAATACCTTTAGGCACTTCTCTTTAAAATGCACATTGATGGTGATCATTAAACCTTTAGCATGATGAGTTTAAAACATAAATTATCTGGTACCAGGTTATTTTCAGACATAAATTCGAAAATGTGTACGGTAGTGGTTATAGATTTGCATTTTTCCATTTCAAAACGTGTTGTAGTGTTGCTTTACAAAAACATTTCTTGAAAAATTCAAACTTCAGATTGTCCTAAAAGTAATTAAAAAGTTATTTTTAGCTCAACTTTTTTGAAGGGAAAAAAGAGCTATTTTCATAATTTGGTCGTCTGCGTCCGGGTTAAAGTTTGTATGTAAGCTTCTCTGAAACTACTTTACATAATGATTGGAAATTTACTCATGTATTTGGCATCATTAGACAAAATCATACAGCCAGGTTCTATAACAAAATTATGGCCCACTTTATACTTAAAAAATCTGGTTAAAGTTTGTATGTAAGCTTGTTGGTTAAAGTTTGTTTGTAAGATTGTATCTTCGAAACTACTTTACATAATGGATTGAAACTTCACACATGTATTCGGCATCATTAGACAACATCATACAGCTATAACTGATGCTTTTATTTTAACCAAATTATGGCAGCTTTTATACTTACAATATTTGGTTAAAGTTTGTAAGCTTTTAATTTCCGAAAATACTTCATAATGGATTGACTTTTATTTTAACAAAAATTATGGCCCCTTTTATTCTCGCAAAATTTGGTTAACAATTGCAATAATTCTTTTAATGAAGCAAAATCATGCCCTTCAGCATAGTTTCCCAACAAATAAAAAGGACTTGAAAGCAATTACTTCTCCTATGAAATTAGCTACTCAAAAGAAATTTGCTCTAAATAGCTTTAGAGATGGTTAAATTAAGATTTATTGGTAATGGGTACCGTATAGTGCATGTCTGTTTTGAATAAAGTTGATTAAACCCTGTTACAGCAGGGTTTGTGAAAGCCCCGCACCCTGTGTATGTTACAGCAGGGTTTGTGTGGTTCCCGGGGGCCCCCGTTTGGTCACGGGGCAAAGAATAGGGCCACTGCAGATCCCTTTGGAGGGGTAGGCAGAGGGTAGAATCCCCCCAAATTCATGTTCATTTTATCATTTTTTGTTCATGTTCATTAAAGGTCTTCATCATGATCCCTGCATTGTTTCAGGTGCTATCTTGCTCACATCAAAACAGCAGTGGCAGAAAAACAATAATGTGGCTCCAGCGTAAATGGAGTTTCTACGATAGAATTTGCAGCAACTCTGCAGTTCAGGGTGAGAAGGTTCTAGTCCCATTTTCCATATTTTATCTCGATGTTCATGCCTGTTAGGCGCCATATAACCTTTTCATGTGTTGGTGCGCCTTAAAACTTCCAATTCAATTGTGAAATCATCGGCCCCGAATGTGCTACAGCAGGGTTTGTGAAATCACTGCTCCCTGTGTATGCTGCAGCAGGGTTTGTGAAATCACTGCGCCCTGTTTGTGTTGCAGCAGGGTTTGTGAAATCACCGTGCCCAGTGTATGTTACAGCAGGGTTTGTGAAATCACTGCACCCCGTGTATGCTGCAGCAGGGTTTGTACAATCACAGCACCCCGTATATGTTGCAGCAGGGTTTGTGAAATCACCGCGACCCATGTATGCTACAGGTTGGTTTGTGAAATCACCGCGCACTGTGTATGCTACAGCAGGGTTTGTGAAATCACTGCACCCTGTGTATGTAACAGCAGGGTTTGTGAAATCACCGCTCCCTGTTTATGTTACAGTTAAATAACAATAAATGTAATCTTTATCTTTTTGCTGATTAAAATTAAGTATGAGCAAGAATTGATTTTTTTTTGAAGATTATGTCGGTAAAGCAGGGTTTCCTGGATTTGTTATCATATCGTATCCTTCACCTGTCTGAGTTAGATTTGTATTCATAATGTATCCTTCACCTGTCTGAGTTAGATTTGTATTCATAATGTATCCTTCATCTGTCTGAGTTTGATTTGTTATCATATTGTATCCTTCACCTGTCTGAGTTAGCTCGAAGTAACCTAAACAATGTGTTGAGTAACCGTTAAATAACAATTCAATTCTAAACCGGCTATTTTAATTTATTTATCAACAGTTAAATATCCCAATGAATACATCATGCGTGCCAGGTCATGAGCTGACGAAGGAACCTTTCCGATGGGACCAGCGAATATTTGCTCTGGTGATGCGAATACCAGGAAGTGTGCCCATTGACCTCAGCAGCAACACCTTCATCCCGCCGGCAGACAACCATCCACTGGATGCCATGTGTGAAGTAACTGGAGGTGGGTTCTTTAATGATTTTCATTCTTTTGTGTCTTGTCACAGTTTATAAATTGACTATCCCTCAGAAACCTATTTGCTTGTTAGGGACACAACTTTAAAACCGTTCACAGTATCCTTGCAACTTGCTACATATCAGGCGACTTGTCTTGTGGTGCCTCTTGATATATCGGGGTTCTCCACAGCGCCTTTAAGCGCCACGGTACTGGAAATTCAAACTCTCAATTAGTGCTGTTCTTTAAATTTCAAGCACGTTAGATTTTGCCTATCATCTGGAAAAATATCACTTGCCGAGCCCAACAATGCAGGATGTAAGTCGCGCACCAGATGTGAAACATTTGACCTAGTATCCATATTATCTAATCAAATAAACCAATGTATTTTAATGATGAAATTCGGCAGTGGCGATTCAGACAAACCCACTGAGCAATTAAATGATTTGACAACTTTTTTCGAAGAAAACGGATAAAGTTTTTACCCAGGGAAATTGGGTGGTCTGTCTCCACCACAAAAAAAACACTCATATAACCTTACATATGTTGAAAATGACATAAAACACCTTACTTACAAACAAAATCGAGGATAACGGTATACATATACAAAAAAAATGGACACACATCATTATTATGATTTGGTGTAAATCTGTTTTTAGCTCTACTGTCCGTCGTCAGTTGGCGTTTATTGTCAACATTCCAGCACCTTCATTTTGCATCCAATCTCTAGGTTCTTAAAAGGTCTTAAATTTCAGAAGTACCCTTTAAAAGTCCTTAAATCCACTCCAGTCATAAAAATTCATTAAATTCTTACAAAATATCATTAAAGGTCCTTGAATTTCATAATCAGTCGATTAATTATACAAAAGGAATAATATCTGACGTAGTTTAAAAACAATCGGCAAAAAAAAAATCGTCGATATTTTAATCATTGCTGGTAATAAAATAACATTCCTGCACCTGTTCCGTATCTCAGTCTATCGTGGTTGCCGCTATATCCGGTTATATGAATCGGCTGTTTTCATTGGATATCATATTTCTACAAACCAATCACTGTTGCCGTTGCACTTGTTTTTTTCTCTTATCAAAATGCACATGGCCCCCACTCATTGAAAAATCAATCACGCCTGGCAAAAGTTTGTTTAACCAGAAGTGGTTAGCGAGTTATAAGTGGTTGAGTGAATTCAGGGGAGACAAGAACAAAGCGTACTGCGGATGTTGTCGCAAGTCGATAGATTTAGGTAAAATGGTGGAAAGCGCGATTAAATCTCATGCTAAAAGCGAAAAGACACGTATTTAACTCGAAAACCCTCGAGTCCTCAACTTTAGGTAATTTATTCATGAAAAAAGAGTCTACGGAATCAGATGCAGTGGAAATGAAAAGTGACGACGTTCTAACATTTAATGACCTGGCCCCACCACAAATAGCAGTTCCTTCTACCCCCAGCATCGCTGGATTTTTTGCAGAAAAATTATGTTTTAAAAGCAGTAATACAATTAGTAAAATCAGTGAACATTGGTAAATACAAACAATGAAAGAATCATAAAAATCAGTGAACATTGGTAAATACAAACAATGAAAGAATCATAAAAAATCAGTGAACATTGGTAAATACAAACAATGAAAGAATCATAAAAAATCAGTGAACATTGGTAAATACAAACAATGAAAGAATCATAAAAATCAGTGAACATTGGCAAATACAAACAGTGAAAGAATCATAAAAATCAGTGAACTTTGGTAAATACAAACAATGAAAGAATCATAAAAATCAGTGAACATTGGCATATACAAACAGTGAAAGAATCATAAAAATCAGTGAACAATGGCAAATACAAACAGTGAAAGAATCATAAAAATCAGTGAACATTGGCAAATACAAACAATGAAAGAATCATAAAAATCAGTGAACATTGGCAAATACAAACAATGAAAGAATCATAAAAATCAGTGAAAATTGACAAGTACAAACAATGAGGAACAATCAGAAAACTCTGAATATTTACAAGTATAATCGATACAAAGCAAGTAGTGCAGTACAAGCCTTGAACAGATACAGCAGAACATAAAATTAAACCGGGACTTAAAAATGGGTTATTAGGGCCTTAAAAGTCCTTAAATTTCATAATGATAATTCTGTATGAACCATGAATCTTTAACAAACCTGTCCAGAGTCGTAATATCTGTCAAAGCTCAGATGAGTTTGAATATCACCAATATCGGATAATAAACATCAGTGTTATATTTATAACTTTCTAATATTGATTTTTTAGCTCTACTGTTCGGCCAGCAGAGCTTATGTCCGTCATCCGTCGTTAACTTTTGTCTCATTAAGACGATAGGGCCTTCATTTTTCATCCGATCTTTACTAAACTTTAACAGTTTGTTAATATCAATGAAAGCTCGGAGAAGTTCGAAAACCAGCCAGATCGGACCACTAACAGCGGAGTTATGGTCCTTGATTTAGTTAAAAATGCTATTTTGCTATATTTTGCCTCGTTAAGACGATAGGGCCTTCATTTTTCATCCTATCCTTACCAAACTTTACCACATTGTTAATATCAATGAAAGCTCGGACAAGTTCGAAAACCAGCCATATCGGACTAGTAACAGCAGAGTTACTATGGCCCATGATTTAGTTAAAAAGCTGTTTTTGCCCGAAACTTTCAAAAAAAACGTAAATGTCAGTCGCCCGCTTCATTGATGTTATAAGAGCCATGTCCACAGGCCATCTTGGGACTCTTGTTTTTCTTTATTTCCACGGAAAGAAGAGATTAAATTTGTCAAAATAATTGTTTCTGGATTGTTATCCAAAAACTGTTCAGGAAACCTTCATAAAGCTTGAGAATATTCAAGAAACGTTTTTGAAGCTCGAGAATATTCAAGAAACCTTCATGAAGCTTGAGAATATTCAGGAAACCTTTATAAGCTTGAGAATATTCAAGAAACCTTTATAAGCTTGAGAATATTCAGGAAACCTTTATAAGCCTGAGAATATTCAGGAAACCTTTAAGAAGCTTGAGAATATTTAGGAAAGCTTTAAGAAGCTTGAGAATATTCAGGAAACCTTTATAAGCTTGAGAATATTCAAGAAACCTTTATAAGCTTGAGAATATTTAGGAAACCTTCATAAGCCTGAGAATATTCAGGAAACCTTTATGAAAACTTTTATGAAGCTTGAGAATATTAAGAACCTTCACGAAGCTTGAAAATATTCCGTTGGGAAGCTTGAGAATATTCAAGAAACCTTTATAAGCTTGAGAATATTCAGGAAACTGGTATGAAGCTTTGGAATATTCAAGAAACCTTCCTGAAGCTTGAGAATATTCAGGAAACCTTTATGAAGCTTGAGAATATTCAGGAAACCTTTATATTATAAGCTTGAGAATATTCAGGAAACCTTTATAAGCTTGAGGATACTCCGGAAACCTTTAAGAAGCTTGAGAATATTTAGGAAACCGTTATGAAGCTTGAGAATATTCAGGAAACCTTTATAAGCTTGAGAATATTCAGGAAACCTTCAAGAAGCTTGAGAATATTCAGGAAACCTTTAAGAAGCTTGAGAATATTCAAGAAACCTTTATAAGCTTGAGAATATTCAGGAAACCATTAAGAAGCTTGAGAATATTTAGGAAAGCTTTAAGAAGCTTGAGAATATTCAGGAAACCTTTATAAGCTTGAGAATATTCAGGAAACCTTTAAGAAGCTTGAGAATATTTAGGAAAGCTTTAAGAAGCTTGAGAATATTCAGGAAACCTTTATAAGCTTGAGAATATTCAGGAAACCTTTATAAGCTTGAGAATATTCAGGAAACCATTAAGAAGCTTGAGAATATTTAGGAAAGCTTTAAGAAGCTTGAGAATATTCAGGAAACCTTTATAAGCTTGAGAATATTCAGGAAACCTTTAAGAAGCTTGAGAATATTTAGGAAAGCTTTAAGAAGATTGAGAATATTCAGGAAACCTTTATAAGCTTGAGAATATTCAGGAAACCTTTAAGAAGCTTGAGAATATTCAGGAAACCTTTAAGAAGCTTGAGAATATTCAGGAAACCTTTATAAGCTTGAGAATATTCAAGAAACCTTTATAAGCTTGAGAATAATCAGGAAATCTTTAAGAAGCTTGAGAATATTCAGGAAACCTTTAAGAAGCTTGAGAATATTTAGGAAAGCTTTAAGAAGCTTGAGAATATTCAGGAAACCTTTATAAGCTTGAGAATATTCAGGAAACCTTTATAAGCTTGAGAATATTCAGGAAACCTTTATAAGCTTGAGAATATTCAGGAAACCATTAAGAAGCTTGAGAATATTTAGGAAAGCTTTAAGAAGCTTGAGAATATTCAGGAAACCTTTATAAGCTTGAGAATATTCAGGAAACCTTTAAGAAGCTTGAGAATATTTAGGAAAGCTTTAAGAAGATTGAGAATATTCAGGAAACCTTTATAAGCTTGAGAATATTCAGGAAATCTTTAAGAAGCTTGAGAATATTCAGGAAACCTTTAAGAAGCTTGAGAATATTTAGGAAAGCTTTAAGAAGCTTGAGAATATTCAGGAAACCTTTATAAGCTTGAGAATATTCAGGAAACCTTTATAAGCTTGAGAATATTCAGGAAACCTTTATAAGCTTGAGAATATTCAGGAAACCTTTAAGAAGCTTGAGAATATTCAGGAAACCTTTAAGAAGCTTGAGAATATTCAGGAAACCTTTATAAGCTTGAGAATATTCAAGAAACCTTTATAAGCTTGAGAATAATCAGGAAATCTTTAAGAAGCTTGAGAATATTCAGGAAACCTTTAAGAAGCTTGAGAATATTTAGGAAAGCTTTAAGAAGCTTGAGAATATTCAGGAAACCTTTATAAGCTTGAGAATATTCAGGAAACCTTTATAAGCTTGAGAATATTCAGGAAACCTTTATAAGCTTGAGAATATTCAGGAAACCATTAAGAAGCTTGAGAATATTTAGGAAAGCTTTAAGAAGCTTGAGAATATTCAGGAAACCTTTATAAGCTTGAGAATATTCAGGAAACCTTTAAGAAGCTTGAGAATATTTAGGAAAGCTTTAAGAAGATTGAGAATATTCAGGAAACCTTTATAAGCTTGAGAATATTCAGGAAACCTTTAAGAAGCTTGAGAATATTCAGGCAACCTTTAAGAAGCTTGAGAATATTCAGGAAACCTTTATAAGCTTGAGAATATTCAAGAAACCTTTATAAGCTTGAGAATAATCAGGAAACCTTTAAGAAGCTTGAGAATATTCAGGAAACCTTTAAGAAGCTTGAGAATATTCAGGAAACCTTTAAGAAGCTTGAGAATATTTAGGAAAGCTTTAAGAAGCTTGAGAATATTCAGGAAACCTTTATAAGCTTGAGAATATTCAGGAAACCTTTATAAGCTTGAGAATATTCAGGAAACCATTAAGAAGCTTGAGAATATTTAGGAAAGCTTTAAGAAGCTTGAGAATATTCAGGAAACCTTTATAAGCTTGAGAATATTCAAGAAACCTTTATAAGCTTGAGAATATTCAGGAAACCTTTAAGAAGCTTGAGAATATTCAGGAAACCTTTAAGAAGCTTGAGAATATTCAGGAAACCTTTAAGAAGCTTGAGAATATTCAAGAAACCTTTATAAGCTTGAGAATATTCAGGAAACCTTTAAGAAGCTTGACAATATTCAGGAAACCTTTAAGAAGCTTGAGAATATTCAGGAAACCTTTAAGAAGCTTGAGAATATTCAAGAAACCTTTATAAGCTTGAGAATATTCAGGAAACCTTTAAGAAGCTTGAGAATATTCAGGAAACCTTTAAGAAGCTTGAGAATATTCAAGAAACCTTTATAAGCTTGAGAATATTCAGGAAACCTTTAAGAAGCTTGAGAATATTCAGGAAACCTTTAAGAAGCTTGAGAATATTCGAGCTACCTTTATAAGCTTGAGAATATTCAGGAAACCTTTAAGAAGCTTGAGAATATTCAGGAAACCTTTAAGAAGCTTGAGAATATTCAAGAAACCTTTAAGAAGCTTGAGAATATTCAAGAAACCTTTATGAAGATTGAGAATATTCAGGAAACCTTCATGAAGCTTGAAAATATTCAGGAAACCTTCATGAAGCTTAAGAATATTCAGGAAACCTTTATGAAGCTTGAGAATATTCTAGAAACCTTTATGAAGCTTAAGAATATTCAAGAAACCTTTATAAGCTTGAGAATATTCTAGAAACCTTCATGAAGCTTGAGAATAATCAGATTCAGGAAACCTTCATGAAGCTTGAGAATATTCAGATTCAGGAAACCTTCATGAAGCTTGAGAATATTCAGAATTAGGAAACCTTCATGAAGCTTGAGAATATTCAGGAAACCTTTATGAAGCTTGAGAATATTCAGGAAACCTTAATGAAGCTTGAGATCATTCAGGAAACCTTCATGAAGCTTGAGAATATTCAGTAAACCATAATGAAGCTTGAGAATATTCAGGAAACCTTTATGAAGCTTGAGAATATTCAGGAAACCTTCATGAAGCTTGAGAATATTCAGGAAACCTTTATGAAGCTTGAGTATATTCAGGAAACCTTCATGAAGCTTGAGAATATTCAGGAAACCTTCATGAAGCTTGAGAATATTCAGGAAACCTTCATATTCATGAAACCTTCATGAAGCTTGAGAATATTCAGGAAACCTTCATGAAGCTTGAGAATATTCAGGAAACCTTTTCGAAGCTTGAGAATATTCAGGAAACCTTCATGAAGCTTGAGAATATTCAGGAAACCTTCATGAAGCATGAGAATATTCAGGAAACCATAATGAAGCTTGAGAATATTCAGGAAACCTTTAAGAAGCTTGAGAATATTCAAGCTACCTTTATAAGCTTGAGAATATTCAGGAAACCTTTAAGAAGCTTGAGAATATTCAGGAAACCTTTAAGAAGCTTGAGAATATTCAAGAAACCTTTATAAGCTTGAGCATATTCAGGAAACCATTAAGAAGCTTGAGAATATTCAAGAAACCTTTATGAAGATTGAGAATATTCAGGAAACCTTCATGAAGCTTGAAAATATTCAGGAAACCTTCATGAAGCTTAAGAATAATCAGGAAACCATAATGAAGCTTGAGAATATTCTAGAAACCTTTATGAAGCTTGAGAATATTCAAGAAACCTTTATAAGCTTGAGAATATTCTAGAAACCTTCATGAAGCTTGAGAATAATCAGATTCAGGAAACCTTCATGAAGCTTGAGAATATTCAGATTCAGGAAACCTTCATGAAGCTTGAGAATATTCAGGAAACCTTTATGAAGCTTGAGAATATTCAGGAAACCTTAATGAAGCTTGAGATCATTCAGGAAACCTTCATGAAGCTTGAGAATATTCAGTAAACCATAATGAAGCTTGAGAATATTCAGGAAACCTTCATGAAGCTTGAGAATATTCAGGAAACCTTCATGAAGCTTGAGAATATTCAGGAAACCTTTATGAAGCTTGAGTATATTCAGGAAACCTTCATGAAGCTTGAGAATATTCAGGAAACCTTCATGAAGCTTGAGAATATTCAGGAAACCTTCATATTCATGAAACCTTCATGAAGCTTGAGAATATTCAGGAAACCTTCATGAAGCTTGAGAATATTCAGGAAACCTTTATGAAGCTTGAGAATATTCAGGAAACCTTCATGAAGCTTGAGAATATTCAGGAAACCTTCATGAAG
The DNA here is from genome assembly GCA_037043455.1 of Cyrtodaria siliqua. Taxonomy (NCBI): domain Eukaryota; kingdom Metazoa; phylum Mollusca; class Bivalvia; order Adapedonta; family Hiatellidae; genus Cyrtodaria; species Cyrtodaria siliqua. The sequence continues at coordinate 33,010 of JAWPHD010014807.1, read as the reverse complement.
CATGAGAATATTCAGGAAACCATAATGAAGCTTGAGAATATTCAGGAAACTTTCATGAAGCATGAGAATATTCAGGAAACCTTCCTGAAGCTTAAGAATATTCAGGAAACCTTCAGGAAGCTTGAGAATATTCAGGAAACCTTTATGAAGCTTGAGAATATTCAGGAAACCTTTCAGAAGATTGAGAATATTCAGGAAACCTTCATGAAGATTGAGAATATTCAGGAAACCTTTATGAAGCTTGAGAATATTCAGGAAACCTTTATGAAGCTTGAGTATATTCAGGAAACCTTCATGAAGCTTGAGAATATTCAGGAAACCTTTATTAAGCTTGAGAATATTCAGGAAATCTTTATTAAGCTTGAGAATATTCAGGAAACCATAATGAAGCTTGAGAATATTCAGGAAACCTTCACGAAGCTTGAGAATATTCAGGAAACCTTTATTAAGCTTGAGAATATTCAGGAAACCTTCATGAAGCTTGAGAATATTCAGGAAACCTTCATGAATCTTGAGAATATTCAAGAAACCTTTATAAAGCTTGAGAAATACATGACCATGTTGCCTGTTATATAACATAGAACTTTCTTTACAATATAATTTCTGTTTCCATGGAAGCTCCTTCCAGAGCATACTTCAAAAATCAATGAAGATAATTATTATGAAAGGTGTCTCATTTATCAACCTAGTGGTCTGGGTAGTTTTGTTTATAATTTTTTCTGCACACTATGTTTTGCCTGGAAATAGTCGACAACTACACGTAAAGGTTATCGTTGCATTTTAGCTTTTTACCCATTATATTTTCACAGTATATTTGTGAATATTTATCGGAAGTCTTGATCTACTATTATATATTCAAATAACCAATGTATATAATAATCCTAATCTATATTGATACCTGATGTCTGTAGCCGTATATTTTGATTTTATCGTGATTTTGGAACCTTTATTTTTTATTTTATTAACTTCTAGAAAAAAACTGATGTACACCATTTAAGAAATGATTCTGTTAAAAGCGGTAGTAAATGACAAATTACATGAAGCGCTTATTTGGTAAGTTTGCCATTCACTGTCAGAGTTTAAAACCGCATAAATACCGAAAAAAGCAAGTATGTTCTTATATTTCCATTATTTTCCCCGTTGCTAGGGTACCCACTTGAACTATAACGTGCCTGGAAGATAAGGATAAGAAAGTTCAATAGGGACTAATACTGTCAGACAGTGGAACAGACTATTGAGACGCATTGGATGCGTAAATTGAAGTTTATTTTGAAATAAGACGCTTTTTTCCTTCAACAGAGTTTCGTGGTTTGTTAATATTTTACACACATTGTCGTTTGCCTTTTATCAGTGTATTGTGCGTAGAATATGGGATCAACTATTTCTAATTCTGTCAAAGTTTCTAAATCATTATATGCTGTTACTGCTGCAGGTCGTTCATATGCAGTTTACAACCAAAAGATGCTGAATGCGGCCATTGAGAGTCTCGTGTCCAAGGTGCAGAATGGTGTAGTGATACAGTTTGAGAAAATAGGTCCCGATCCTCCTGTCTTACAGAATGAAGTGGCGAAACTGGAAAATGAAATTAATGGAAAAGGTAACATTTAGCCTTCTAGTACATTTTGGTGTGTTAGGAATGCAACAATCATAATGAGCCCAACCATAATGAGCCCAACATGTAATATATATAGTCTGGTCTCAGTGAATTGGTTTATTTAAACACAGAGATTGGCCAAGGTTTTTAAATAACCAACAAACTGACACACTCTTATCTTTTTTGTAGTATGGTGTACTTAGTGACCCTGTCTGTACTCTTAACTTCCATTTATCGGACGTTTGAGTATGGTAAAGGGCCGCCCCTTTGTTTATCATGAATTAAACGATTTAATGCTATGCATTCATCAGAGACAATTTCACCGACCATACTACAAGTCCGTATTAGGTCCATATTAGGTTTGGTTAATGTCTCCATCCAACGGCCGAAGTCTGAAGGATTACCATATTGAATAGATTTTTCTGGCCCCTATTTGTTTCATCCTCGTCAGTCTACGTTAACCACATATCTACGTTAACCACGTGGTCTGTGGTATCAGACTTCCTTGCATACCAGATTAGGTTATCTGCATTTTACATGGGTGATGGTCCGATGGAAAGCCTGATCTTACACATAGGGGAAGATAAACGTCACGCACATCAACAATGACGTCGGTAACGTCAACCGTTGCATGACGTCATTGTGTAAAATAGCCGCATGTAAAACATTAGTAGTGGGCGACGCCAACTCATAACCTGCTGATGATATGCAAGAAAAACATTCAGTGATGGTTATTCGGTTCAGATAGGGAATTCCAACCTTCGGTATACTGTTTTAGTCAGAACCTCATCCGAGCCTCGGTGTCGATAAAAACAATTATACCTCGTGTTGGAATTCCCGATCTTTAACGGATACCCGTGAAATATTTTTATCTTATCCTCTGAGCGCATTAAAGGGCCATAGGAAGCTATTCAGTAGTAACGTTAGGACACAGTTGTATCTTTTGGTCTGTATAATTCTTTCAAGAAACAAGGCACTTGAGATAAAATCTTATCTCGGCAGTTACTTTCCTATCTCGTCAGGTGCACTGCTTGTGATGACGTCTGGGAATATTTGATGACGTCTGGGTATTTTTGAACCTGAACATATCCAGTTTATCAGGTTCGGCACGACAAAAACAGCACATCCTCGTGACTTGTATAAGCTCACAGGGTAGTGGTTTTATCCATATAACATTGTCTGTTTTGTTTGTGACAGAAAACCACAACATAAATGGTCAAATCAAGGAAGAAGAAGAATTGAAGCCGCTGCTTCCTGTCCAGCCTCCATTACCTTCCCAGTTGCCTAGCAACACAAGCTGGCATAACCTGCGCAAGCTGGTTATGGTACCCAGGTCAGCGCAGAAGGGCTACTCTGTGGGACATTGGCCTATACCCGAGGGCTTCTGGCCAGACAATACTAATGCTACTTTGGTAAGTCTCATCTCCAAGGCTACTCTGTGGGACATTGGCCTATACCCGAGGGCTTCTGGCCAGACAATACTAATGCTACTTTGGTAAGTCTCATCTCCAAGGCTACTCTGTGGGACATTGGCCCATACCCGTGGGCTTCTGGCCGGACAATGCTAATGCTACTTTGGTAAGTCTCATCTCCAAGGCTACTCTGTGGGACATTGGCCCATACCCGAGGGCTACTGTCAAACAATGCTAATGCTATTTTGGTAAGTCTCATCTTCGGGGACATCTTCTGGCCAGATAATGCTACTTTGGTAACCAAAGTCTCATCTCCAGGGCTACTCTGTGAGACATTGGCCCATACCCAAGGGGTTCTGGCCAGACAATGCTAATGCTACTTTGGTAAGTCTCATCTTCCGGGACATCTGGACAGATAATGCTACTTTGGTAACCAAAGTCTCATCTCCAGGGCTACGCTGTGGGACATTGGCCCATACCCAAGGGCTGCCGGCCAGACAATGCTAATGCTACTTTAGTAAGTCTCATCTTCGGGGACATTGGCCCTTTCCTGAGGGCTGCCGGCCAGACAATGCTAATGCTACTTTAGTAAGTCTCATCTTCGGGGACATTGGCCCTTTCCCGAGGGCTGCCGGCCAGACAATGCTAATGCTACTTTGGTAAGTATCATCTTCGGGGACATTGGCCTTTTCCCAAGGGCATCAAACCCAGCAATGCATGATGGGTTTCCCTTTGTTTTTGTAAAAATGAATGTGTGAAAAGCAGGCGGGTGATTCATAGTTCTTCCTTTTGTTGTATTGGGGGACTGCTAAACGTAGCCGGTCGGCTAACCAAAGAAGGAGGGTAAATCACCCACCTACCAGCTTTTAAGGATATTCATTGATGCTCCTACAACTATGGTAAGTATACCATACCTAAGGGCTTCTGGCCCAAAAATGCAGCAAGCCTGGCAATTTTGTCTTCTCTGTGGGACATAAGCCTATACCCAAGGCAGGGATTCAAACCCAGCAATGCTTCTGCAACTATGTTAAGTCTGCTGTACCCGAGGTGGTCTGTCCCAACCTGCAAATATAACTTAGAAAAGTCTTATTTCCAGGGCTACTCTGTGGGACATTACCCAAGGGCTTCAGACCGGACAATATTAATGCGATCTTGGTAAGTCTATCTCTAATTGTCTAGTTCATGATGAGTTAAATGTTAAGTATGTGAAATGGAACAGTGTTTTTTTTATGCCTAATTTGGGGCCGTTATTCGGCCCCATTCACAATGCCAAAAAGTATCCTTTTTTCACAATTATATCCAAAAAATTCACAATGTGGGAAGAAAAAAAAAAAAAAAAGGACGCAGTAAGGATCTTAATATAAGCTGGTGTCAAAACTAGTCTGTATTTACCAAAAACAAAACTTAAAACCAAGGGATATTAAACTGTGAAAATAAAAGTGAAAAAAGTTTCTTTTTCTTTTGTTATATTATTTCACAATTTTCACAATTTCTAGAAAAATGCCGCTATTTTTCACAATGGCACAGGCACAGGCTGCATTCACAAAACACATAAAAAAAACACTGTGGAACAGCTTGTTATGCTAGAGATATTTGGGTGAAAGAAATATTTCTTCGAGGTTCAACGCTTCTGGAACATCTTAATTCTGAATATCTGGAATAATAAAGCTTATTTCTTTAGAAAAGATACAGTAGTATACAGTTTATAATAGTTGTTACTGATAGTAACTAAGGTATATCAATCTATCTTCAGTTTGTCCCAACAGTGTATAAATAAGGATTTTATATGTTCATATTTATATTATGTAATATATGTTCATGTAATTGTTGGAGGGCCTCAGGGAAGATTGGGCTTACCAGTTGTTAAATAAATACAGTATTATCCTGATATTCATCAGTTATCACTAGAATGTTGTTTTATATATATTTTAGCCCCCGAGGTCGGCCCATCCAGCAGTGCAGTTCTCTTGCAACCCGTGCGAACCCATGGTGATAGACAATTTACCATTTGACAAATACGAACTTGAACCTTCACCATTGACTCAGTATATTTTAGAACGACGCCAGCCAAATGTTTGTTGGCAAGTATTTATAAGTAACAGTGCTAGATATAGTGAATTTGGACACCCGTTTGGATATTTGAAAGCCAGTAGTGCGTTGAGTTGTGTGAACCTGTTTGTGATGCCGTATAATTATCCTGTGTTGCTGCCATTGTTAGGTAAGATCTCCTTGTTTCTTTTTTGGGGTGGGAAAGTACTAACGTTTTTAGATTTTGCAGTTTGTCAGTAGAAAAATGATGGCACCATTAGGTATAATTGTCCTCGAGTCAGTTAATTTTCATTTTTAGCTCTCTTATGTTCATGGTCTGTTGTCCATTGACATTGACATTTTGCATTCGATCTTTATCAAACTTGGCCAGAGTCTTAATATCCAAAAGAGCTTGGACGAAAACCACAAATATCGGATAATGATCATAGGTTATGTTATGGCCCTCGACTGAATGAAAAATGCTATATTTTGCCTTGTCAATACTCTAGCACCTTCATTTTTGTCAGTTCTTGTCCAGAGTGGTAATATCAAAAAGCTTGGATGAGTTCCACAAACACCAGTATCAGAAAATAAACACCAGTTATGGCCCTTGATTTAATAAAAAAATGCTGTATATTGCCTTGTCCACACTCTAGCACATTCATTGTGCACCCGTTCTTTACCAAACTTAACCAGTGTCTTAATATCAATGAAAGCTTGGACGAGTTTAAAAAACGCCAGTATTGGATAATAAACACCAAAGTTGTGGCCAGCTGTTTGTGGCCTTGATTTAATGAAAAATGCTTTTTTCGCCTTGTCAGCACTCAGCACCTTCATTTAATCAGATCTTTATCAAACATGAGTTAATAGTGTTGAAAGCTCTGACACATATGAAAAATACCAGTATCGAACCAGTAATGCCGGTTCTTGATATTCTTATTTTTTCTTAAGAGGATGGGACCTCCATTTGTTGTCTGATCTTTACTATACTTTACCAGATTGTTAATATCAGTACAAGTTTGAAAACCAGCTAGACAGGATTGGTAATGACAGAGTTGTGGCCCTTGACTTATTAAAAACTGGTTATTTTATTTTGGTAAATCTGGAGCTACTTCGTTTTTCATCTGACTTGGCCAGAATGTTAACGTCAATAAAAGCGAATACCCGTTTGTAAACCAACCATGCACCCTGCCTCCACCAACACCCAACACACACAACCTGAAGAAAGTGGCACAAATTAAAAAAAAAGGCCCATGTCATACTAGAAACAGCCATTTTAAAAAAATATCACTGTCAGAGAATTTTTAAAAGATATTGTCATAGAAGAAAGTATGACAAATTAAATAGACTATCAATATCAGGCATGAAACAAGAGTTATGGCCCTTGAATTATTAACAAATGTTGGCTAACACTCTAGTTCCTTCATTAATGTATCTGATCTTTGCCATCCTTGTTAAGAATATTTTCAAGAATGGATATCATCAAAACTCTACTTGGGTAACCATTTGTGTTATCTCCCCTTAATTGCAAAAATAAAAAAATCCCTTTGGGCCTATATAGTGTGTTGCTTAGAATCATCGGGTCATTAGTTCACGAGTTAATTGCTTTGACGAAAAAAAGAAAAAAAGTGTGTACAAAGTGAAGATTAGTAAGTATGAAAGCTTTTTTTTAGGCCTTACCTTTTCAGTATGCTTGTTTACTTCTTGCTCCAGCAAGGTTTTAAAAACGCATATTGTTTTTAAACAGTTAAAATTGTATATTTTTGCAGATGAGTTGTTCAGGATTCACAAATTAAAGCCGACAACCCAATGGCGTCAGAGATTTGATAACTATGTTAAAACCATGCCCGGATACTATGCACAGGTAAGCATTCACTTTACAGCTTTACCATTTCATAGATGTTGTCGTATTGAGCAATTGTGAACATTGTTATACCCCTGTAAACGAAGTTTGAGTGAGTATATAGGATTCACTCTGGTTAGTCAGAAGGTCAGTCGGTCTGTTTAAATCTTGTCCGTGCTATTTCTCCATGACCCTTTTTGCGCACAATATGACCTATTTATGTGTCGACGTGCCGTAAAACACTATTCATTCATTCATTCTCCATGACCCCATGATTGTGAGAAGCATCAGTATGAAGTCCTGTTACTGTTCGATGAGGTTTGACTGAGTAATGGCCCTGGAATATTTTAACTCCATGATGGATTTTCACCAAACTTGAGAAGTGTCGGTATGAAGTAGAGATGCACATATCATTGTCTCTTTCCGGTTCCATGATTTTTGATGGGAGTTGTAGCCCTTGAATATTCAAAAATCTTGTCCATGCAATTTCTCCATAACCCATTGATGGACTTTCACCAAACTTTGTGAGAAGTGTCAGTACGTACACGTATTAATCACCTTCATTGATAGTTTACGTTCTAGTTTAAATTTTAATTGTGGCAAAAGAATTTTATTTCAAGTTAGCAATATTAGCTAAAAGTCTGTAACCAAGAAGAAAAAAAAATAGATACTCGCGTGAGTAGATCCTGAATATTGGGGTTGTCATGCGAGTATTTCAGAATATTGGGATTGTCAAGAGAGTATTCCAGAATATATGGGATTGTCACGCGAGTATTCCAGAATATTGGATTGTCACGAGAGTATTCCAGAATATTGGGATTGTCACTCGCGTATTCCAGAATATTGTGATTGTCACGCGCGTATTCCAGAATATTGGGATTGTCACGCGCGTATTCCAGAATATTGGGATTGTCACGCGTGTATTCCAGAATATTGGGATTGTCACGCTCGCATTCCAGAATATTGGGATTGTCACATGGATGGTCCAGAAAAGGACTGACGTCACTCCTGAGTGTTGTAAGAGGTCACTAGTGGAGTATTTGTAATGGAGGATGGGTCTGAATTGTTTTTTCCAGTTGGAAGCGTTCTTTCCTGTTTTGCCATTAAACCAATTAAATCATCTTGTTTGCTAACAACATAAGATACTTTCTGTTGTTTTCTCAGGGTGGCAAACAACGTGACTTTTGGATCGGTTTCACGGAAAAAAATAAAAGTGCTTGACTCACGAATTTTGTTCATCTAAAGCGTACATAGCCTTACAATATGGTCTCTTTCCTCTGCCGCAGAAGATAATTTGGTTCATTCAGTACGTACTGAGATAAACCCACCCAAAATGTACATGGTCAAAGGTTTCTTTCATTCCAAGAACGAATTGAATAGCCTTCTGCCGTGCAGGGGTATGTGCGCTTTAGTTGAATAAAATTCATTAAATATTATGAAACTTAAGAAGCAAGCACCTACCAAAATTGAGCGCTTTGTTTATAATTTGTTGCAGTGAAGGCGATCAAAAAGTCAAGTGGTGTCGCCACTGTTTCCTATTTGTCTCTAAATATGAACGTCAGCATTCATACATGCCAATTAAGATCATAATTTTTTTTTTTTTAAACTGAATGGTGGATAACAACAGAAAATAATGTGCGTAACTGTTTATATTTCAGCCATTAAAGAGAGCCTTGGGCAGAATGGGTGCCCATAACCTTGTCCCAGACAACATGGAGAATGTGCTCAGCTACAGCGTCATTACCTACCTCAAGAAACTAAAAAATATGGTACGTTAATAATTTAATAATGTTCATTGTCATACTGCAAAGAAAATCCTCGGGGTTTTCATTGTTCAATGCCCCGTAGACATAAGCCTATGTCTACGTCTAGTGACGGTAACATTTGACGATTTCCCCATGGGTATCTCATACCTTCAATACACGAACACAAAATGGCGGAGATTACGCTGTCAATTCTTTGTGGAAATGTCGACCGTTTCTTTATTACCGCTTTCGTGTACTTTTCATTTTGGGTTAAAGTCTGACATAACAGTAGAGTAGTGTTGTTTGCCATTGTAAAGATGATAAAACACCAACATTGTGAGAAAAAAACTTAATGACTTTTTTTTTATTAAAATATATCAGCCAGATTTGGTGAAGTTAAGAGCGTTGACGTCAAGAACGTAAACATTTAGAAGCGACGTCACATGTTAGCAATGAAATAGAGGCATGTTATGGGGAAATCGGGAGAATAAAAAAAAAAATTGATATAATTTAATATAAGTAATTACAACTTTGAAGTATGACAAATTCATCATTTGGATTCTTGACAGTGAACATGGGCTCACTTTCCCTGCCTGGCAAGTATATTCCACCTCACCTGATGGCTCAGTTGAATATAATTTCCAGGCAGGGAATGTGAGCCCATGTCCCCTGTCAAGAATCCAAATCACTAATGTTACATGCAACAGTAGACTGGCACATAACATTTCAGATGCAAAATTGCTAATCATCTGGCATTGATAGAGTACACATTCTCTTAGTATTTTATTACATAAAAAGTGTGCTAATATTATCAGGGACTCGCAATATTCTGCGTCCTGTTCACACAAAACCTATTCTTGGCCACTTGGAAACAAACAAATCGCTTTTAATTGGCCGCATGCTTCGTTGTTAAAAATTACACACAGTAATAAATATTGATAACATTGAATCTGGCGTAAATGACCTCGCTAAACCTCACCAAGTGTGTTGGTTAGTTAAATTGTATGTTGTGAGTCATGCTTCGTGCCTCAGGCCCCATGTGGTTCCGTGGGCCCCGTTTGGTTACGGGGCAAAGAATAGGGCCACTGCAGATCCCGTTGGAGGGGAAGGCAGAGGTGTAGAACCCCCACAAATTCATGTTTATTTGATCATTTTTTGTTCATGCTCATTAAAGGTCTTCATCATGACCCCTGCATTGTTTCAGGTGCCATCTCGCTCATATCACTAGAGCAGTGGCATAAAAACTATAACATGGCTCCAGCGTAAATTGAATGTCTACAATAGTATTTGCAGCAACTCTGCAGTTCAGGGTGAGAAGGTTCTAGGCCCGTTCTCCATATTTTATCTCGATGTACATGGAGGATGAGCCTGGCATGTTCATTCCTGTTAGGTTAGGCGCCATATAACCTTTCATGTGTTGGTGCACCTTAAAACCCCAATTCAATTCAAGACATGTCCATTACTTTGCCTCGTCAGATAATGTGTCTCTACGCTGTTGAACGATGCAGTCAGACAATAAGATTTCAGTCAGACAATATGATTTAAGTATGATTGAAGATGGGATTTTGTTTTGAATTACTTTAATTACGAGTTAATCAAGGATTATTTACCGCAATGGAGTGGGATCAACGCAGGAAAACAAAAATATTACCAGGATTTGTACATCAAACTTTAAAGAAAACCACATATAAACTTCCTGGAGAGAACTGTACAGAATAACATCAGAGTTATGCATCATTTATATGTAAATCTTACTTCTAAGTTCGGTGTTTCCAGCTGTCGTTACATCGAGTGTACATTTCGATGTTTACAATTTTGTGTGCGTTTTATTTCAGGCCAAAATGGAGATGGACAGACTGGTGGCCTCTGTCGGGTCCAAAGTTCCACCACACGAGGGTATCAAAGTGAGCTCTAGGTAAACCATTTGACAGAAGCTTTTTGTAATACTTAAAATACATTGTTTAAATTCGAAGGTGTCTTATTAAAATTACCGCCTCGGGTTATAATAGCAACAGGGGGTGTGGCCAAGTGGTTAGTCTCTGACTTCAATCACTTGCCCCTCACCACTGTGGGATAGATCCCTCGTGGGCCTAGGAATCTTTATGTGAGGAAGCTATACAGCTGGCTTGCGGAACGTCGGTGGTTCTACACAGGTGCCCGCCTGTGCACGAAAATTGCCCGAAGGGGCACCTAGTGTCTTTCTCCAGAAATGGAAGCTGAAAAGTCGCCGTATGCCTTAGCTGCTGTTGGTGCGACTATAAAATCCAATTCAATTCAGTTATAATAGCAACAGAAGGAAATTACATATGCTATCAGGGTTCCCACGGATCCTTGAAATCCTTGAAAGTACTTGAATTGGAAAAAAAAACATTTCAAGGCCTGGAAATTGCTTGAAATCTGATAATGTACTTGAAAGTCCTTAAATTCTGGATTTTTGCTGTTCATCCCAAAAATGGCTATTGGTTGTGCGTTCCTAGAATATTTGTTGCTGTTTTAGGCATTACATTGCGCGAATATTACTCCTTGAATTTTGGAAAAAAAAGATCCTTGAAAAGTCCTTGAATTTGGCCTTCCAATAGGGTGGGAACCCTGTGCTTATTCCAATAGACTGACCTGTTAGATAAATAGAAATGTTTGCGTTTTGCCAGCTTTTGTAATGTGTTGTCATTCCGTTATCCTCACTGTATAGTAAATCATTAGTATATTGAAGGAAAAAATAGGAAAAAACAGGTTAACTCCAAAAGGATACATATATTGATTCTCTTGAGTTTACTACCTCCATGAGAATCAAATGGATGGTGGGTTACATTCATCACAACAAAGGTAATTTTAGGTCAAAAGTTAGAAAAATGTTCTGTCTAAAGGCAGTTTGATTTAAAAAATCCAATTTACCGTCTGCTCTTTATTTCAGAACCAAAACCTCCATTCTACAGAGGAAGGACTTTAGTCAACTTTTGAAGAATGTTGGTGGAAATCTATCTAGTCTTAAGCAGGAGCTGACCGACTATAACACCTTCACTGTTGCTGTGCCAGACAAAGATATCAAGCCACAGTGTTTTAGGTGAGTCGGATAGGTGGTTCATGTGATTATTCTGGGAAGCATTCTGGGCCAACATTGACATGGAGGAGGAAGTCCGATTTGTGCAAGATTTTTCAAAATGTACTTTTTTATTCAAAATTGACAGATAGGGAAATAAGCGTTAAACCAATACAATTATAACGGCTTAAATATGTGAAAAGGTCTGCAACGGACATAGTGGAATGAAAGTACCGCTTTTGATTGTTGATTTTGTGTTGCATTTTGCTTCTTATAATGCGATTTTTGCCAAAAATAACTAAAATAATCCCGCATTCAATAAAAATAATCACACATGGAATATTACGCCAAATAATCTTAATTAGCTTTGCAGTTTTATTATTTTTGTCGTGGATTAATTTTCGCAGATTTTATTGTTGGAGTCATACCAGGAATTGAAATGTTCTATACATCAAGTTAAAACTTCTCACTTATTTCAGAAATCCATTTGACATTCCTAGAAAGACATTATTAGATCAGATAGCAAGAATGAGAACAAATTTCCTGCAGACTTCGTACAGTACCAAAACCAAGCTGTCTGACACAGGTATGTATTTAGCAGTCAAAACATCACCAGTAAATTCCTCGTAATATTTGATTTGGATTCTACTAATAATCGCGAGACTTTACTCAAGATAGCTGAGGACTGTTCCAGAAAAAATACATAGGGTGTGTGTGGGGTGGGGAGGCACTATGAAATTATAGAAGCGATTTTACCCCAAAAGGACCTTGCGAATTTTTTTTGGTCAAAATGCCGTCGGGTATAATATTCGAACCTTGTTCACATAGTCGCGTCGGAAAAAATAATTTTTCGCAAAACCCAACATTTTTTTCTTCATTTTCTCGAATTTTTGGGTCAGCGGAGTCAGAAAAATGAAATAAAAACTGTCTCTGTGGCCAAATGTATGTCAGACCCTAGATTTTTGTTCCGTTCCCGTTTTTTTCCCAGCAAAAAGTACAAAAGTACTTGGGGCGAATCTTCTTGCATAAAGGGAGGCAACTCATGTAAAAGGTCATTTTGTTTCGAAGCCATTTGACTGTTTCTGGTTTCCGAAAATGTTATTATAAATAATGTTCCGAAATCAAATGAGCGTTTTTAATAAAAATTATTTGGAATATTTTAATTTCATGGAAAATAACTCCAGAATTTTTTTTTTCCTCCAATATACAACCCCCTATAGAATATTTATTAATCCCCCCACCCCACCCAGATGCAGTTTTTGATCCTAGGTATCCCCGTACATATTTTTTTTAGCTCACCTGAGCCGAAGGCTCATAGGTGAGCTATTGGGATCACCTTTCGTCCGTCGTCGTCAGTCGTTGAAACCTTAAAAAATCTTCTTCTCAAGAACCGCTGGATAGATTTCGACAGTTTTTCTTTTAAAATGATCGCCAACGTCTAGACTATCAAGTTTGTTCAAATGAAGTCCCCTGGGTCAAAACTGGTCATGCCCCAGGGGTCCAAAGTTCGTATATTGAGATTTTGCATGTTTTTCATATAGACATATAGGAAAAAACTTTAAAAAATCTTCTTCTCTGAAACCACAAGGCACAGAGGTCTCATGTATTACATGTAGCATCAGCTTATGGTCCTCTACTAAGTTTGTTCAAATGGTGACCCTGGGGTCAAATTTGTCCCTGCCCCGGGGGTCACAGTTTAACATAGACTTACATAGGATTTTTTTTTAAAAATCTTCTTCTCAGAAACTGCAAGAGCCAAAGGTTTGATATTTTGCATTTACTATAAGCTTATGGTCCTTTACCAAGTTTGTTCAAATGGTGACCCAGGGGTCACATTTGGCCCCGCCCCGGGGGTCACAGTTTTACATAGGCTTGTATAGGGAAAAACTGAAAAAAAATCTTCTTCTCTGGAACCACATGGCACGGAGCTCTCATGTATTACATGTAGCATCAGCTTATGGTTCTCTACTTAGTTTGTTCAAATGGTGACCCTGGGGTCGAATTTGTCCCCGCCCTGGGGGTCACAGTTTTACGTAGATATGAATAGGGAAAAACTTAAAAAGCCTTCTTCTCTGAAACTGCAAGAGCCAGAGGTTTAATATTTTGCTTTTGCTATAAGCTCATGGTCCTCTACCAATTTTGTTCAAATGGTGACCCAGGGGCCACATTTGGCCCCGCCCCGGGGGTCACAGTTTTACATAGGCTTGTATAGGGAAAAACTGAAAAAAATCTTCTTCTCTGGAACTGCAAGAGCCAGAGGTTTAATATTTTGAATTTACTATTAGATTATGGTCCTCTACCAAGTTTGTTCAAATGGTGACCCTGGGTTCACATTTGGCCCCACCCCAGTGGTCACGTTTTACATAGACTTGTATAGGGAAAAACTTAAAAAATCTTCTTCTCTAAAACCACAAAGCACACAGCTCTCATATATTACATGTAGCCCTGGGGTCACATTTGGCTCTGCCCAAGGTGTTATTCTCTAGCACCTTCATTTTATATTCGATCTTTACCAAACTTTGTCAGTGTCATAAACTGTCTATATCAATGTTGTTATACACAACAGAGCCCACATTTCTTGAACAACCTTAACCAAACTTGCACAGATTGTATAGGACCATAAGATTTCGAAGAAGTTCGATAATGTGTATAGGACCATAAGATTTCGAAGAAGTTCGATAATGTGCCAGTACTCAGATGATCGCTTTAGGGCCATCTTGGCCCTGGCCCTCTTTTATTGGTTCAAATTAACTCAGGTGAGCGATATAGGGCCATCATGGCCCTCTTGTTTAAATTGCCGTCCCTTGAGGTATGTATATTTTTCTGGAACAGCCCTGATCACTATCATCTTTTTAAAATACAATTGGATCATAAGAAATGCAAACTGTAACATTCTGCTAAAAATTGCCTTTTCTAAACTTTAAAATGGATCAAAAGTTACCTGTCTTGATTGAAATCGCTAAAATGGATGGATGGTTTATCAAACCCTCTTTCAAAACAGTAAAAAGAAGTTTTAACATCATCTGCTTTTTCAGATGAGCTGCACAGTGTCCCTATAGGGCAGATGGGCAACTATCAAGAATATTTAAAGAAGCAAGCGTCACCTCTCAGGGAGTTGGAAAACACGCCATCCAGGGTGCATATGTTTGGAAATCCATTCAAAGTGAACAAGGTGGGTACTGAAGTTCCTTTGTCAACTCAAAGCTGTCATAATCTCTTGTTTATTTCTTCTAGAGAAGCATGGTGATTAAGTTTGTTTGCCTCTTTACCTAGAGGTTGTAGGGTCAGGGAAGAGTCCCGGAAGCTCCTGAACTCTTATGACCTAAAGAAGGTTGCACGTTTATCAAATGGTCTAATCTGGATTCCTCTCTCCGAGAGCATCTTAAAATAATGTGTATATGAACTGTTGGACAATTCAGTTCTTTGTGTGTGTGTAACCGAACAAAATGTCTATGAAGGTTTGCTGATAATATTGTATGTAATCCAGTTGGTGGGAGCATTTTGTATTTGTTTCTATTAAAGGGACAATGTCTGTAACTTAGCTTATAAAACACAAATAATTACTTCGACAAACATTACACACCAACTATAATTAAGTATTTACTAAATAAAAACAAGATAAAATACAGTAGCGGTACCGAAAAAAATAAGTATTTAAGGAGTTCAGCTTGAGCCCACACTAAAATTACACTCGTGGGTAATAATAGGCAAGTGCGAAATAGTCTAGCGCGCTCCCGACTGAGCTAAATTGGCCAGATCTGTTAAGTATTTCGCTAATGGATGTCACGTGATCAGCAGAAAATATAAATATTGCAGTCCCGCATAGTTTACAAACAATAAATAAAATACCTTTTTTTTAAACTCTAGAATGTATTGCTACAGGTTTATTTGGGTCTATGCTCATGTTTTCATGTATACATTTTATTGAACACAAATCTGACAGTTATTTGGTTATGCTCAATATCTACTTACGAACAGTGTCCCTTAAAATTGTCCCAAATGATGATCTCGAATAATTCAACCAAATAAAGATTTGCAGAGTTAATGGCAGTCTGGAGATATAAAGAAACTTCCTGTAAGTTTTATACATACCACTAAGATGGACATCCAGTTGGTTACATTTGTCACCGAGTCATCAGTTGGTGAAGCCGTTTTTTTGTACAGGTTCTGCCAGATTCTTTTTTGCGACTGTTACTCCCAAAATTTCATTTCCAAGTCCAGTTGAATGTGGTGAGCTTTGCTTTACTATGCCAATAAGTGTCTGAATACTCAGTTTGTTTTATTAGCTCGATCTCTCTGCTGTCTGTTATCCATTAATAGCTCATACTTGTTAACGCAATATCTGGAGTAAATGTTTTCCGATTTTGACCGGTTTGAACTGAAGGTTTGTTTCAATAAAATCTTGGACAAGTTTGACAATGAGCAAAGTTGATGTAGGAGTTAAAGAGGATCTTACATTCGTTCTCATTTATTACTGAATTTATTAAACGAGATGGCAAGATGATATAGTGCGAGGCTCTTGCGCGAGGCTCTTGCCGAGCATTATATCATTTTGCTAACGAGTTTAATAAATTCAATAATGAATGAGAAAGAATGTTAGATTCTATTTATCACATAACTTCTAACGTCCCATTACGTCAGAAAATGTACATTAACGTGACGTCCTGGACGTCATGTTAATGTACATATTCTGACATTAATGTTATGTTATACCACTAGTGGAATATCGAAAATATTGAATGGTGTTATTACACTCCCACACCACATGTTATGTGATAAATACAGTTATTGCCCTTGATTATTTAAAAATTTAGCAACTGTTCTGTTGTGTACATAGTTTGTTTCAAAATCTTGGATAATTTTGACAAAGGGCAAGATCAATGCATACATTACAGAGTTATTGCCCTTGGTTGTTAAAAGAAGGCAATTTAAGCTTGTGAATGTATTAACAGTTAACAGTTTTGGATTTTCGCCAAACTTGATGGGAAGGTTTGTTTCAATAACATTATTCGTCGTTTCATTTTAAAGGTCACTGGTTAAGGTTATGCAATTTGTCTTGTCCATAATACATAGTTCCAATCTGTCAGTCAAGCTTATAGCCACAAGAGACTTGAGCCAGTTGAACATTCAAACGATATTTACACCTATAACAAAAGCATCTGTTGTCCCAATGGCCAATGTATGGGGGAACTTGACCCAGGAATAATAGAGAGCGGAGCTATAAACTGATTGTCGGAACTATCCGTCCTAAACTGTTTGTGATATTTGGACACAATTTAATGTGCATATGTATCATCAATAGGATGGTGTTGCAAACCAAATTACTAGTCATGAAGTTTGTGTGTCCAGTCCTGCCAATAGGTGGGGGACAACATTTTGAACAAAAATGGAAATGCCTGTTGATCATCAAGATAAATATATTCTTTACAGGTGATACTTGTTATTTTGTATCGGGTTTACAGAATACGTCACTTCATATAGCCATGCTAGCAAGTCGAGCATCCTGTAGACTAGCTCTCTCTTAGTTATTAGTATTTTGAAAAATACAACTTGAATCCTTCTTCTTCCAGAACATAATGGTAGACGAGGCAGAAGATTCAATGTTGGGAGGTCAACAGTCACAAAAAAAGCGTTCCAGCGAGAGTCCTCCCTCATCTCCAGGGCCTCGCAAAAGAAAACCAGGTTAGTGCTCACAAAATAGGATAGCCCCAAGCCCGGGGCCCGTCAAAATCTGGTTGGGGCTTGTCCCTTTTCGAGATATTTTTCTATATAATTAATTCAGGGCCCGTCAATATTAATTCAGGGCATGTCTGTCAAATATATTTTCTGTGAGCACTGCGTATATATTCAAGACGAAAATCATATTTATAATCTGAATAGACATGCAAAATGAGTAAAACATGGTTACATCTTCAAGTAACACATTGAGGAAATGATTGATAAAGGTGTATAAAGTACTCAAAGTGTACTATGAATTTAATGATATAGCAATATTCAATTTGTATTTAACTTTAGTTCACCTAAGGTTTATAGCTTGTTTCTTTTAGATACTCATGTAAAAATGTAGCTTCTTTATGAGTTTTCTATTGTTCTACGTATATGAATAAACACTGTAATATACAATGACATGTTACAATTACACGTATAAATAAGTCCGACGGCTTAAGTAAAACCATACTAAACAATTTTGTATTCTATAGGTCCTTTACCTAAAGATACCCCTATCCGGCGTTCAAAGACGCCGCCTGTCGAGATAAAAGAAGAACCTCCATTATCCCCAATAGCCGAGATGTCGGAAACGGAATCGGGTATGTTTTATAATGTTTTCATGAAAGGGGGCAGGGTAGGAAGGCACTTTTTTCTGCAGCCAACCACCCATGGAATTTTAATTTTCATTTCCCCCCAACACCCATATAACTGGAATTATATAAATTATACTATTACCCAAGAGTTGTTGTAGTGTATTTGTAGTTATTGTTCTACAATGGAACAGGCAGGGAAAGAAGTCGTATTCAATCTCGACTTAGCAGTCACAATGTCGTCCGGGTGTATGCGTGTCATTTCGTTTGTACGTCCGATTTTCATTTCTTCCCTTCTTCGTTACTTGAAGGATTTTCACATGCTATGATACTCTACACTACTTAGGATCTGACAACACTGCATTGGAGGTCACGTCAGATTGACCTTACGATTAGCCAATCAAATTTCAGCCTACAAAACAAAATTGCTTGGTATAGACTGCTTCATTGCGCATGTCGTGTTTCGGTCTACGCTCAGTATTGAAAGAGACAATGTCTGCAACTTTTAGCTTATAAAACACAAAATAATTGAGTTGACAAACATAACACCAACCATTATTGAATATTTACTGAAAAAAAAGGTTGACGGAATTCAATATCGGTACAAAAAATTATGTACCATTTCGTGGGGTTGAACCCACACTAAAGTTACACTCGCGGGTAATAATAGTAGAAAGTTGCAATAGTCGAGCGCCTATGGTTAAAAAGTGTGCCCGGCGGTTCCAAAGTTTGTATATGGAGATTTTACATTTTACATAGATTTGTAAACGACATCTCCTCAGAAACCGCTTGTCCAATTTTGACCAAATTTCACCTGGGCGATATTGAGGTCAGTTTCTTCCAAATTTGTACAAATTAGGTCAATGTGACATCCAAGATGTCTGCCATTACCATATATGGTCTAAACCTTTAAAAAATCATCATAAACAGATTTTAACAGTTTTTGTTTATAAATGATCGCCAACTTCTAGACTACAAAAGTTGTACAAAGTTCCTAGGGTAAAAAATGGCTGTGTCCCGGGGTTCCAAAGTTTGTATATGGAGATTTTACATGTTTAACATAGACTTATATAGGGCATTTGTAAACGACATATCAAAAACTGCTTGACCAATTTTGACCAAATTTCACATGGATGATACTGATGTCAGTGCCAAAGTTTAGTTGTGCATATCGTCACCGTGTTCCTGTTGAATGATTTTTTGGTGGAGTTAAGACCCTTTAAAGGTTTAAATACACAAGCTTTGTCCCGACTACTCCTGATCCCCCGATATGAGCTGTTTTAGCAAGTAGAGCGTCCACAGGCCCTCATGGGCCTTTTGTTTATTGTTTATATTTTTTTCTGTCAACAATTGTTGTTTTTAAAAATTTTAATTTTTTTTTCTTGTACGTCGTCGTCGTCTGTCCGTTAACTTTTACCTCGTTAAGAGAATAGGGCCTTCATTTTTCATCCAAACTTTACCAGATGATTGTTAATATGAATGAAAGCTCGGATATGTTCGAAAACCATCCAGATCGGACTAGTAACAGCGGAGTTATGGCCCTTTATTTAGTTAAAAAAGCAATATTTTGTCTCATTAAGATGATAGGGCCTTTATTTTTCATCCCATCTTTACTAAACTTTACCAGATTGTTAATATCAATGAACGCTTGGGACAAGTTCGAAAAAAATATGCTAGCTACCGCTCACGCCCTCTAGCCCCGGGGTTGAGCAGAACTCAATATTCATAAAATCAATAGTACATAATTTGAACCATCCCGAAGATGGCATACATATGTTTTACATGGATGTGAACGTCAATGAGAGCAACAAAGTCTGAACATTCCTAGCTGTAGAAAAAAAATTTAAGCTAATTAAACCTCGGTGTCTTATGAGGCATTAGCCATGAAAATATTTGGCCTTCTTCCAAATCATATAACTTCCGCCCCCAAAACAGTGGTCGAAATTAGCACAAGCCCGCAAGCCCGAGACTGGTAAAATGCCTGCCGGGCTTGTCCAATATTCAAGAACACAAGCCTGACGGGCTTGTTGATTTGCCGGTAGTAATATTCATAAAATAGTCACAGGGCACGAAAATTCCACTCGTCCGCTCGTATTGACGATTGAAATTTTGAATCCGAATGAGTGAAACCCATGAATCGGTCGTCCGAGACGACGAGTTAAAAACAAAGAAAATAGTTCTTAAATAGTTTATTAAGCGATTAAATGCAGTAAATAGTCCCAGATCTGTTTATTCAGCGATAAAATGCAATTTAAGACGCATTTCCGTTTTGAGATATTCTAAAATGCAGCTCCCGTTCTAATTTCACGGAGCGCCGAACGTTACGGTATTTGAATGTTATACAAATAACCCTTTCATGGGGGATATATTTAAGGGTACTAGTCTCCTTTTAGGTGACTGGGACCAGGGCCTTCAGGAAGGGGAATTGCAAAATGTATGCTGTTTTCCTGTTTTCATTTTGTAATAATTATATATTTCCTACAGGACGAGTATACAGTAAAATATATTTCGTCCCCTGACATAATATTCTCGAGTTTTTTTTGAAGTGCACTGTTTACGATATTGTAGAGATTGAAATAAACATTACCATGATCAAATTTGAATAAATATTACTATTATATTAGGCCCATAGTGAGTATACTGTTTTTTTTCTCAATTTTTGACATACTTTTTTCCGGGCTTGTTCGTTTTTATCTGGGCTTGTTCAAAATCAAAGAACACAAGCCCGGCTTGTGGTTTGAAATCCTAATTTCGATGACTGCCAAAACACTTTTTAAGTTTGTTTCTTCTATATTAAGATGCAGAAACCCCGCCAGAAAGACATGTAATAAAAGAAGAGGAAGAGTCTATGGAAGTGAACCATATATTCAACAATAATGCAGAATTCACTAACCACGTGTTGTCAGATAACAAAAATGGCCGGACTAGTCCAATATCACCAACGGATGAAAAACTTGTTGTGAATAACGTGCATTCAGAGAAAACAAATCCCAAAAAGGACTTGAAAATATGGAGCCATAATGCCAGTTTACGACATATGGTAGTGATAGAAGTCCGTAAGCCAGGCAAAAGTGAGTATTGTAATTATTGTCTTTGTTTGGTAGTGATTTTCGGTTGAATACAAGTCTACAAGGCGTTCCTTGATAGCCAGCAGTGATTTTCCCTAATACTAAGGTTCGCTGACCAGCTGCTTTTAGCAGTCTCCAATACATCAACAAACACAGTGGGAAAGCCTCTGTGTGTATGTGTGTGTAATTCTGTTTTATAGTCCCACCACCCATATGCCATCAGATAATCTGGGTACAACAGAGTAAAGCTCTGCTTCTGCAGATCTGTAGGAATAGGTTTAAATCCTATCAATAATTATAGCTATTTTGCCAAGGGATTTCTTCAGCATGTCCTTTAATAGGCTAGACACTTCCGTTAGCCTCATCTGTCGGTTGGAGATGTAAACTGGGCGGTCACGTTTATTCTCCAAGCATGGTCTATTTTTCAAACTAGTATAAAGAGTAGAGACGGTTCCTATGTCCTTTTCCTCTCTATGAGGCTGCTGTAAATAACTGAAGATAATATGTAACTGTTGATGACCTGTTCAACAGCAATATACTCAGTTCATTGTGACTTAGTTAAGATAATTTAAATGTTGAAACATTTGCATTTAAACTTAAATACACAAATAAGTTTATTTTGACAGTTAAAAAACATTTTTGGATAAAAAATTCTAAAAAAAAATAAATAAATGTAGGAGAATTTTGCATTAAAAATGTCCAATCAAAACAGCTTTCGTGCATGACTTGTTTTATTTCTCAACCGATTTCATTGATATACAACTTTAATATTTAGGTACTAGGTGAATTTTGTCTGAAAAGTAAAATAAAAACCCCTTTGGCTGAAACAAACGCCTCATACAATCGGGAAGTGTCTTGCCAAAATACACTTTATTCTCTTTAGAATTGATTATTTATTTTCTAATTGATTTCAGACACCAAAAGTCTTATATGTTTTATATTTCAGAATATGATGTTTTATTTTCGCACATGAACAAAGTTCAGGGCAGCTACGAAACCAGACGTGCCTTCGTCAGAGACATTATTCACGAGGCTGGCCGCTTTAAAAAGAAAATTCTCATCCAGCTTCTAGAACAATTTGAAAAATCTCTTGTGCAACATTCCAGAACTAATTCCAACATTAATAACCGCCATAGATAACACATGTATGTAAGCTGAAGTCTGAATGGTATCTACGTTTCTGGTTCACCCACACACTATTATAGCATGATTTGAAGTAAAAAAATATTTATCAAACAAATGTGAGTACGTATTAAGCTTACATCTGAAGGGTGGCATAATTTCTTGTACACTTAGGCCCTCACATAGCATGTTATACAACTTCTTTGAAGAAATCTGCATCAAAAACATTGACTGATCATGAAGAATCTCGGATTTCCCAGTACCTAAAAAACTCATCTCTCGTACATAAATATCCTTGCAGCTGTGATTTCTTGAAGTTTTAGCTTATGTTTAATCATCCATATAATAAGAGAAGGGAACATTCACAGTGGTATTTTGAACAACATATGTAAAATTTTATTTATTTACTTAAAACTTTATTTTTTTCCGGCTGTATGGTTGTTTGATAAAATCACACGAGAGTTGGTGATCACAAGAAATCTGTAGGGACTCCTCTCATACATAGGTAGATCTACAATACATCGATATAAGCTTGAAATGGGATTTTAAGCTTTTTCTTGTTAATAGCTATAGAAAAATGGGTGAAAAGAATCGAGTTAAGTGTTAAACATGATCTGATTACCTTTCCCAACCACCGACTCTACATAACCTAGCACTGAAACCCTTGCTGTAGAAGGACAATGTCTCAGCCAGTTGTGGTATCTCACTAGGGCTAACTTAGTGGCTAATCACTTTAATATTATTAACACAATATTTACAATATAAAAGGTATTTTGACATGAAAAATCCCATTTTGTACAAGAAATCATATTTTGAGTCGAGGAAGATTTTTGTGTCACTAACTTTTTTGGTAGTGTCCAATGCTACCACTTCAAGATCAGACCATTTCTAGGGCTGAATGCCAAACTATGCTAAATGTGTATAAAGTATCAAAGGATTTAGCATAGTTTTACATCAAGCCCTCAATTGGGAAATATACGGTAGTCACTTTTGGAAAGACTCTCTGAACTATTCTTTCCAAAAAATGGATTTACAACTTGCATCGGATATGGTAGATACATTAATCTGTGATATATTCATGAATCATTTCATGTCAAACATGAATTCTGTACGTGTACATCATGTATGCCTTTGCCGTGTCCGCTAGAAAGGTCGTTTCTTGTTTTGACAACCTATTGCTATGAACTTTGGATATTACAAGGGCTCAAAATATATCCTTATAGTGCTAAAACTGAAAATATGTACAAGTCCTTGTTAAATAGTGCTAATACTGAAAATGTGTACAGGTCCTTGTTAGTGCTAAAACTCAAAATGTGTACAGGGCCTTGTTAGTGCTAAAACTGAAAATGTGTACAGGGCCTTGTTAAATAGTGCTAAAACTGAAAATGTGTACAGGGCCTTGTTAGTGCTAAAACTGAAAATGTGTACAGGTCCTTGTTAGTGCTAAAACTGAAAATGTGTACAGGTCCTTGTTAAATAGTGCTAAAACTGAAAATGTGTACAGGTCCTTGTTAGTGCTAAAACTGAAAATGTGTACAGGGCCTTGTTAGTGCTTATACTGAAAATTGTGTACAGGGCCTTGTTTAATAGTGTTAAACGGTACAATGTGACCAGCTGAAGTATATTGCCATCCTTCAGTTAATATGGCGGTCGAGGGGTATTACCTTCAGTTTTACTCGTTCTTAAAACAAAACTGTGACTTTTAATATATTACATGCAGTTGACCCTTGTTGTTAAGCATGTATATATAAACCATACATTTTTCAAATCCATGTAGAAGAAAAAGAAATGATTTGTTTTAGGAATGAGTAAATCTAAAACAGTCTTTCCATATGTTATTTTGAACATGACTTGTTGAGGAGAGATTATGTAGTTCCTATGAGCTAACAATTCCAGAAGCAGTAATGTGATATTCATTTTTAGCCCTACTGATCAAAGATCAGCAGAGCTTATGCTGTGGTACGGGGTCAGTCGTCTTGTCTCTCCGTAACCTTTTATTTTTTAATAAGACCGTCTAAAACTACTTTATAGATTTTCATGAAACTTCACAGGAATTTTGCTCTTGATGTCTAGTTGGTCCAAAGTAAAATCGGATTGACCTGAAATTCAAGATGGCTGCCACAGCTAATGTTTACATAGTTCTATAGAAAATCATGTGAGGACTACTCCTGAGACTACTTTTCCGATCCTAATTTCAAAATGGCCCCCATGCCTAAAAATAGATTGAAAAAGACACGTTTGTGATCACTATTATAAATGGTTCTGATTTGGAACCTGTACCACAACTGACTGGATTTACAACATATTGCGATGGCCCTAAACAAAATTTCTTTTGATTCAACGTCTAACATGGCTGTCAGTGGCCATGTTTTTTAAATGTTTTTTTTTCATATTTATATATAATTTCTTATTATTTATGTGTATCTTTTATGAAAATAGTTATTTTTCATCAATGGAGATTTTATTTTCTTCTCAGTAGAGCGTTTCGATGTCATTAACCTCTTGTTCATTACACATCCATAAATCATAAAATATTTCATTTGATGGGAGCCATCATAATGCATTTATTTCATAGATGCTGTTTTATATATTAAGAATCTCGTATGGACTGTTCCATTGTTGTACATGTCAAGTTATTTAAAATTATTTTATACAAAATCTATGGTGATTAATTGTAAAGGTAAATGGGATGGGTCTAAATGGATTGGGTCAAGAAAATCTATATTTTATTCTGGGTGAGTTAAATGTGGAATAACCATGCATTTGTTGGCTGGATGTGCTAAGGATAACTGGTACCTTGTAAAGTATTCCAAGTTAAAGAGCAATGGAATACAGCAGGTCACTGTTAGAGCAGTGGAATACAGCAGGACACTGTTAGAGCAGTGAAATACAGCAGGTCACTGTTAGAGCAGTGGAATACAGCAGGTCACTGTTAGATCAGTGGAATACAGCATGTCCCTGTTAGAGCAGTGGAATACAGCAGGTCACTTAGAGCAGTGGAATACAGCATGTCACTGTTAGAGCAGTGGAATACAGCAGGTCACTGTTAGAGCAGTGGAATACAGCAGGTCACTTAGAGCAGTGGAATACAGCATGTCACTGTTAGAGCAGTGGAATACAGCAGGTCACTGTTAGAGCAGTGGAATACAGCATGTCACTGTTAGAGCAGTGGAATACAGCAGGCACTGTTAGAGCAGTGGAATACAGAAGGTCACTGTTAGAGCAGTGGAATACAGCAGGTCACTGTTAGAGCAGTGGAATACAGCAGGTCACTGTTAGAGCAGTGGAATACAGCATGTCACTGTTAGAGCAGTGGAATACAGCAGGCACTGTTAGAGCAGTGGAATACAGCAGGCACTGTTTATCATTTGTTCATGATTTTGTCAAAGTATATAACATCAGCTACGTCCAGAAAATTCACGAACATTTTGATGACCTTCACGGGTGTGCGTGAAAGGAATAGCCAACTCTCGAACATACAGATGGAGAATATTGCATATGTTTTCATCTTGCATCCTGTATCAGGGCTATTTCATTAAAACATACATGGGAACCCAGAAAACATACCCATAGATGCAAAATTCAGTTTAAAGAACCAAATTTCAGAAAAAAGAGTTCTCCCAAAGATGTTTATTAAATTGCCTTCCTGGGGTCCTGGGTATGTTTTAATGGAATAGCCCTCACACCCACCTGGCAGTGTAATATTAGTGGAGTGTGTGATAATTGCAATGCATCACGTTTTCACTTTATCGTATAGATTCAATGTAAAAAAAATAATAAGCTTGATACAGGGTGGTTCAGTGTATGCTTGATATTGTTTGCAGGGACAAGTTGTATTGAGTATTCTTTACAATGTGATAAATGGAAACACTGTCCACAAAGTCTTCTGTTCTCGAGTTGGAAATTGCCGTCTTGCACACCTGGGAGGCATAAATTGTCACAATACTTGTAGCAAAAAATGGTAGTTCATGTATTGTGGAAATTATTTGAGCTCCAAAATTTATCCCGAAGAATAAACTTTATATTTAAAAAGTGAAACATTCTGCTATATGGTTTAAAATATTTAGTTTTAACAATCCAACTTTATATCAAGACCAATGTGGTGCTAAAACGTTAAAATTTCAGAATACAAGAACCTTGTCAATGCATTACTTTGAACATGGAGTTAGTTGCTGGAAGAATGATTACTGAACATACATTGTCATTGAATCAGACATCAACATTAAAAGTGTTAACATTATATGTCCCTGATCATCATGGCCGTTTCATACAAATCACAGTTCCTATTGTTTTGTTAACTTATAACTGAAAAAAATGCAATGTTAACTTGATCAAAACATTAAAAATATTTAAAATACATCTTGTGATTATTATTTTATTTTTTACAAACTTCCACTAGATATATTTTCAACTAAAGGGGCGTGCGTGGCTGAGACGTTAGAGTCTCCGACTTGAAATCACTTGCCCTCACCCGCTGACCTGTGGGTTCGATCCCTCGTGTGGATAGGAATCTTTATGTGAGGAAGCTATCCAGCTGTCTTGTGGAACGTCGGTGGTTCTACACGGGCAGCTCAACCTGGGATCTTGCTCTTCCAATGGAAGCCGGAAATTCGCCATATGACCTTAGCTGTTGGTTTGACTATAAAATCCAATTCAATATTTTCCTCTGTAAGGTTTTTCTCTTCTAATTTTTATACTCCTATCTTGACGGGACTTATGTGATCACGCACGACGGGCAGGCGGGCGTCCAGCAATGACTGGAGTAGTTTTAATCCAATCTTGATGAAACTTGGACACCATGTTTATGGCCACAATAGCTCGGTCAAGTTCAATAACCAACGCTATTGCTCAAGAAACATCGGAGTTGTGACCCTTTGATTTTTGAAAATAGATGATTTTTGCAGTTTACGCTCAATAACATTTATAATCCGATCTTCATGAAACTTGTGGACTATGTTTATGGACATATTATCTCTGTCGAAGTTCGATAACCAGCCACAATGCACCCATAATGCCGGAGTTGCAGCCCTTTCATTTTTGAAAATTGATTTTAGCAGTTTTTGCTCCATAACATTTATAATCCAATCTTGATGAAACTTTAGGATAATGTTTATGAGCATAATATCTCGCGTCAAGTTTGATAACCAGCCACGTCAAATCTATAATGTGACGTTATGGCCCTTTGATTTTTGATTTTTTTTCGGTCAATATCTCAGTCAAGGTCGATAACTAGTCAAATCGCACCCACTATGCCGGAGTTCTGACCATTTTTAGCTCTACTGGCCAGTTATGGGATGGCAAGTTGTCCGTCATCCGTCGGTTATCTTTTACTTTGTTAAGACGATTGGGCCTTCATTATTCATTTTTCATCTGATCTTTACCAAATTGTTAATATCAATGAAAGCTTGGACGAGTTCGAAAACCAGCCAGATCGGACTAGTGACAGCGGTGTTATGGCCCTTGCTTTAGTTTAAAATGCTGTATTTTGCCTTGTTAAGACGATACGGCCATCGTTTTTCATCCGATCTTTACCAAACTTCACCAGGTTGTTAATGTCAATGAAAGCTCAGATAAGATCGTAAACCAGCCAGATCAAACTAGTAACTGGAGTTACGGCGCTTGATTTTGTGAAATATGCTACATTTTGCCGGTTTCAGTGAAACTTTGCAGGAATGATCAGTGCCAAGTCTAGTTGTCACCATGGTCTGATTGAATTATTTTGGCGGAGTTCTGGTCCCGTTTTATGAAACAACTTAGGACCATTTTCATCGTAAATCAATTTCTTAAATGCTTCACTATTAATTACACTTTTCAAATAAACGTGATTTCATTTCATTTTCTTAAACATGTGATTTTTCTGTACTACGTGCACACATAATTGTTTACATTGAATGCTTAGGTGAAAAAAGTGAACGATCTTAAAATTTAAGACTTATCGTAAGATGTTTAATAAAACAGGGCCCTGACCCTTTAAAGGTTTTAATACACAAACTTTGTCCTGACTAGGTCTCCTGAACCTCTAGCCAGATTTAAACGAAACTTTGTATGGATGATCAGTTCCAGGTCTAGTTGTGCAAATCATCGCTGTGTTCTGGTTGAATGATTTTTGGCAGAGTTATGGCCCTTAAGGTTTTAATATAAACTTTGGACTAGTTCTTCTGAACCCCTTACCAGATTTCAACGAAACTTTGCAGGGATGATCAGCATCAAGCCAAGTTGTGCATATCATCGCCGATGCGAATACATGTACATTGAAACTTAATATTAAAAGCAAAAAGTAGCGTTTTGCATAGTTGCTTTAAATTTGTGATTTTAATGCAAACGATATTTAAAACTTGATTGCCATATTTTTTTGGCCAAAAGTTTTAGCATTTTCATAAAAATACATGCATAACTTACATTTTAAAAGAAATGATTGATAAATATAGGTACATGTACCAATGGTTCCTACAATGAGCAGATTCAGCTTTTAGACTGAAAATCGATAGAATTTGCAGCAACTCTGCAGTTCAGGGTGAGAAGGTTTCAGGCCCATTTTCCATATTTTATCTCGATGTACATGGAAGATGAGCCTGGCATGTTCATGCCTTTTAGGCGCCATATAACCTTTTCATGTGTTGGTGCGCCTTAAAAACCCAATTCAATTAGACTGAAAATCGTGAACAAATGCAAACGTTATCCTTATTTGTTTTCACACGAGAAAAAGTTGATCGAGCATCAGTAACAAACGGCTATAGACAGTCAAATGACGCTTTGTTCCCAGGGTTAGGACTATTTTGGTATCTTCTTTAGACTTAGTTATTCAGACAAAACCCACCTGATGTAGACGTTTCCGCCATGTTTTCTAATGAAAACGTTATTCAAAACTCGCGTGGATTCCCCGCATTTAAAACGGTTAAAGGGGTTGATGCACTAGTTTCAAACAAGGTTTATTATAAGAGCTTTGAATACTTGAAAAAAGCTGAAATAATTATCAAAATGCCATGAAAAATAAAGGAGATATGACCTATTGAAAATTTGCAAAGAAACAAATGGAGGCGGCCATCTTGGAATGATGACGTCATCGCGCCTTTTTAACATAGCCTATATGTCATATTGACAAAATGTCTTTTAAAGCAAAGAAAATCACTGCAAATGAAAAATAAGCATATAATTTACATTTTACATCTATATAATTTTACATCTATATAATTATTTTTAATCAATTTGCAGTGATTTTCTTTGCTTTAAAATGTATTTTGTCAATATGCCATATATGGTAAACAGGTGCGATGATATCATCATTCCAAGATGGCCGCCTCCATTTATGTTCTTTCCAAATTTTCAATAGGTCATATCTCCTTTATTTTGCATGGCATTTTGATACTTCTTTCAGCTTTTTTCAAGTTTTTGAGAGCCCGTTTAAATGAATCTTGTTTGAAAATAATGCATCAACCCCTTTAATGCATTCAAATCACAGTTAGATAGACATTGGCAAGGAGATGCGGTAGCGGAGATGCTTTATACCAGTATTGAGACTCACATTGTTAGTTAACAAGAAGTGTTGTCACAGAAACAAACATAGTTATCACCAAACATGGAACCTGTTCATCATTTATGAGAATTACAGGCAGTGACTAAAAGTTGACCACATCATCACAGACCTAGTCATTTATATCTCTATCTATTGATACTGCAACACACTCTTTCGAAGATTATGTGCGGGTTTCCTGGGTAGAACCAGTACCAAGCAATGTGGATTAATTAACTTGCTCAGGATAAATAACATGGCCATGGCGAGGATCGAAATCACGACCTTTCGATCTGAAGTTTGGCGCTCTACCACTGAACCACGCACTCCACATGCCATGACATCATTTAAGGATTTTAAAAGGAGTTGTCTCCTTTCTTATGAACCCGAGAACCATCTTCCAGGGTACCTAGATATGTCCTAAAAAGACAAATGTTTCCATAGTGTATGTGATACTGGGTACAAGCTTTATTTTAAAAGACATCAGTTTAATCAGTCGTACCCCAGGGTACAAAAAATGAACTGTGAAAATGTTTGTAGTTTTGGGCCTATATGATCTTGCAGGTAAATAACGAAGGGCAATTGGCAAATAGCAACGACAAACAGCAATTGGCTGTCGTGATTATGGAAAGCCTTGGCTGCCTTCTGTTGGCCTTTTGCATTTTGTGCAGTATGCTTTGTAGAATAGAATAGAATAAATTTTATTGCGCTATTAAATCTATTACAAGATTAAAGGAAAAACAAACAAAATACATATATAAAGTTAAAACCAAATTTACAATTACCACATATATAAATACAGTCAGTGTTAGTGAAATATATTATAAAATGTAATAACTTGTAGTTCAATCCATTTGCATATGTTTCTATGAATATTGTGATGTTGAATTGATGTACTGTAACATATCTGCAATAAAATATTATTTAACTAAATATTATAGCAAGGGTACAGTTAGTCTTAAGTTGCTGCATAAATCTTCCGTGTGTGTAGTTCTGAGGTTTATAGTCCCTCCGCCAACTAACACGTCGAGGCAACCCTGACACGATGGGCACAATAGAGTCTGGACTGTCGTAGGTGAGTGTGTTGGTTGATCTAGTGCTGCTGCTGTTTTGTCGCTTCTGTTGTATGTATGTAGAGGATGTGTCGCAAATGCTCTGTGTAGTGTGTAGGTCTCGTTGTGGCGGTGAAGTGGTCTGGTCAAGGTATCCTACATCCGCTAAGCTACATCCGCTAAGTTGGCCGTCTCTACATCCGCTACTGGTCGGGATCTGTTTTTGGGGCCACACCCATCACAGTATGACCCCTGCGCCGCACACACTGCCCGACGTCCTGTCACCTTCGGTCTTGTAGGCCTCGACCTTCGCTTCGATACCCGGGATTATGGTTGCGTCCCTGATATCTAGACTCCGGCTCCGGCCCGCGGACTTCTGACTTCCAGGATCTGTAGACATCAGATGGTGTCTGCTGTGATGGGACGCAGGAGACATCTTCACTTTTGGTCACATGACACTCGAGTCTACTGGACCCTCCCGTACTTTCGCAGTCCAGTAGTACCGGCATTTTTAGTACCGAACATCTATTTACTCAAGTAATATAGTGCTCATCCCGGTAATGTAGTGTAGGGCTGAAAAGGCCCTAGACTGAAACACTCATCCCGAGTGTCATGCGTGCCCTCTCCGCGACGTGCACGCTGTGATGATCAGGAGAAGCATAAATCTTCCAACTGCTCTAAGAGTCTTATAATGTTAGCATTTGTGCTAGACATAATAGTCAATAAATCAATAAAAATATTTATTACTTGTGCATTTTCTTAGTTGTGATGTACATTTAGTAAGTTGTTATGTGCATTCAGTAAGTTGTTAGTGCATTTCGTAAGTTGTTATGTACATTTAGTAAGTTGTTATGTGCATTCATAAGCGTACATCTAGTAAAACGTGATGTGTCAAGGACGACAGGGGACCAGTCTATCGATATTGTTGATCGCGAAGAATGACGGGATTGGCCGAGTTTTCACGATTGATATTAAAACCGGAAGTAACAATCATAACAAACAGAACATAATTTTCAGGTAGGCCTATTTATGATTATTTACACAAATGTAAAGACATGTTTGTTGATAGGGTTATGCTAATGATGTCTTGTTTTATTGTGCTTAAGTGTTGTGTTGTCCGAAAACTTGACATCCGCTGGTATATCTTGTATAATATTGACAAGTTCGTTGATAGATCGGTGGGTGGGGTAATTTTGCGTACTCAAATTACGCATGCACAACAGTTTTTGAACGTGTCATCTGATACATTAGTAGTATTTGAATTTATGGGGTAACGAACTTGAAGGCAGTTATACCATAGTTATAGGTGTACCGGAAGCAAATCAAATCCCACTGAGTCCAATGCAATATTGTACAAGCTTTCTAGTTAGCCATTTTTCAAAATGAAGTTCAAACGAAGATTCATTAACATATTCTTAGTCATGAGACCTGCCTCTCTAGAAAACTGCTGAGAATAGTAGGGATCATGTGGCATATAAGAAAATAAAATTCTGATCTATGTTTACACATGAACAAGCTGCATTCATTCGGCACCTCAAAAATGTGTTCTACTTTCACTTTCAAAACTTTCAAGTTGATAAATAAAATCATCATACAACTTTGCAAATGGTTCTTAGCTATCACAAACAAGTCAATAAAGTCATATCAGCCAGAAAAACTAGTAAAAACAGGCCTTAAATACTCAAAAATGCTTTTTATCACAAAAAAAGTTAGGGATTATATATTTGGGAACTCCTTTCAACTATACCAGGCATGCATACCACAGTGATTTACTTCCTGTATACCTAAAACACTGTGCCATAATGGATTATGGAAAATCGGCAATAGATGTATTTTATCAAAAAAATGCACCTGTTGTTCTTATTCTTCTTTTCCATTTATAGTAAGGTATGTAATATTAACCTCTAAATACTGCACTCATCTTCCATTTCATGTAAAAAAAAAAAAAATCGAAATTCACGTGTACATGTTAAATGCAGACCTGCCGGACCATTCGTACAAACTCTGTCAATTTCACCTATTAAAGTTAAGAATCAATATATTGAGATATTGAGAAAGTGTGTGAGCATAGGTAATTGGATGCAATGGTCAGGTTTGTAACGATGTTGCTACAAAATGAACTTAAAGCATTGCCTACTAACACCTTTATCATTGATAACTGACAAAAAGAAAAGTTGAAGGTTTTATGGTTTTATTTTTATTTTTTTTTACCTTTATTGTGTATGAAACAACGGTTCTAATCACCCATACCAACTTCTACTTTGTAATTATCTCCGATAAGTATATGCGCGTGACCTGGG
>JAWPHD010014806.1:0-58996 GCA_037043455.1 Cyrtodaria siliqua | reverse complement strand
GTAATTCAAATAATATATGAAAAAACTTTTAATACAATTTTTGTTGGTGTTGTTTTGACAATGACATGATTTAATTCAACAAGAGCACATGAGACTTTTGTTGTTGTTTTTTTATTTCCAATTGACATTTTCACGCCGTGCAAGTAACACAAACACCGGTTGATAGTGCGCCACCAAAATATTTGAAAAAAAGTGAGCATGCCGATCAAAAGAAGAGTATAATTTCCCGATAAACGCATTTATCTTGTAATTTTTACTACTCTTGATTATATAAATACTGAGAACAGCAAATTTTCCTTTCATCAAACGTTTGTTTGAAATATGTTGGGACATATTCGTATTTTATGAAAGAAACTAGTGGGTGGGGTAAATTACAGTTGCAAATAAATAGAGACTGAGTATTTTAGAAAGGCTCTCCCAGTTCTTTATATCTCCCTACAGTAATGTACGTAAATACAGAAAACAATGTAAACCCGGCTCTGATATGAAAAAAACCGCTCCACATTTGTTGGAATTGTCCTTTTATTTTTAACGCTACACTATAGAAATTTCACCCAGTAAAACCGAATGAGCACTCGGTGTTTATCCCAGCCAATTATTAAGCCAAAATTGTCCCAATGACGTCATCAGCCGAGCTGACGGGGGGGGGGGGGGGGGGGGGGGGGGGGGGGGGGGGGGCGGGGGGGGCGTCATCAGCCGAGCTGAAGGGGGTGGTGGGTTGGTGGAATTAAAAACAAATGCATGTTATCATACTGTAATCTAAAGCCATTCTCGACAATATAATTATATTAAGATACTAATTAAATATTCTTCGAAAGGTAACTTATTTCATTTACAAAAAAATATATGCAACCCACGAATGACGTTTTTTCTTCTGAAAAGTCTTATAATGTGGACGTCATGAACGTAAACATTTAGAGACGTGACGTTATAGAAATTGAATTGGGTGGTGGGAGGGGGGTAAACGTTACGTAACGGGGAAATTGGCAAAATAAAAAAAGTAAACGTGTTTGTGTGTTTTTTCCAGACGGAATGTTAGCCCATGTCCCTGTTAAGAATCCAAATAACTATGCAGGAGTGTAGCACGGCCTGTTTTAAACATACTCCTAATAAGCCCCTAAGTGGGGAATGCTTCCATTTGTTTTTGTCTCGCATTTTCGAAGAAAAAAAGAGACAAAGGTGTTGCTTTTCCGGCGGAGGCGTCAACATTCAAGTTTTGCGTTTAGTTCATTTTCTCACACACTGTATGCACTAGACCTTTCAAACTTTGCTTATAGTTGTATCATGGGTGGTACATCGCAACGTGACAAAGCAAATGTGGAAGTGACCTTGACCCTCCAAGCAAAGGGCAGATAACTTATTAATTTTTAGGTTCAAGTTTTGCGTTTAGGTCACTTTTTCACAAACTATGCACTGGACCTTTAAAACTTTGCTTTTAGTTGTGTCTTGAGTGGTACATCGTAACGTGACAAAGCAAATGTGAAAGTGACATTGACCCTCCAAGCAAGGGCAGATAACCTTATAATTTTTACCTTCAACTTTGGCGTTTAGGTCACTTTTCACTTTCAAACTTTGCTTATAGTTGTATCTTGAGTGGTACATTGCAACGTGACAAAGCAAATGTGGATGTGACCTTCACCATCCAAGCAAAGGGCAGATAACTTTAATTGTAACATTTACATCACTTTCTCATGAACTAGTATTATGCACTAGATGTTTTAATTTATTTATTTTTATTATTGAATTTTTTTTTTTTTTTTAATTTTTCATTTTATTGTTTTGTTTTAAAAAAAAATTGTTAGCAGGAAGCATTGCTGTGCCAATTGCATTTCTTTTTCCGGTTCGTTGATTTTTAGCTCTACTGATCAGAGATCAGCAGAGCTTATGCAGTGGTGCAGGGGTGGTCCGTCTGTCCGTCTGTAAACCTTTTTTGTAGCGACTACTCCTCTAAAACTACTGAATGGATTTTCATGAAACTTGCCCTTGAAGTCTAGTTGATCCTAGCAAAAATTCAAGTTGATGTGAAATCCAAGATGGCCACCAAATGTAAAAATAGATTTTTAAAAAACAAGTTTGTGAAAACTCGGTAAGTGATATTGATATGGGACTTTTTCTAAAATGATCAGCCTGACATGATGTTGGTCATTATCGAAAATCCTTTTGATTTGACGTTTTCAAACTTGTAGCGTCTACTGCTCTGAAACTACTCGACGGATTTCCATGAAACTTCACAGGAATGTTGCTCTTGATGTCTAGTTGATCCTAGCAACATTTCAGGTTGGTCGGAAATTCAAGATGGCCACCACGGCTAAAAATAGATTTTCAAAATGCAAGTTTGTAGTGACTACTTCTTGAAAACTGGAAGTGATATTGATATGGGACTTTTTCTAAAATGATCAGTATGACATGATGTTGATCCTTGTCAAAAATTATTTTGATTTGACGTTAAACATGGCCACCAGCGGCCATCTTTAATGAAAACTTGTAGCGACTACTCCTCTGAACTACTTGACGGATTTTCATGAAACTTCACAGGAATGCTGATCTAGCTATCAAAAACCTATCGGTAGAGCTTCAAGGTCATTGACCTCTTGTAAATGGAGTTACGGCCCCTTGACATTTTTTTTTTAAATTTCTTGTCGGCACTACTCCTCCTAATTTCGAGGAAGCATCGGTAAGATGTCTAGTTGTGCATATTGCGCTTTTGTTCCAGTTTGCTGAGTTATGACGGAGTTATGGCACTTTGACATTTTTTACTTTAAATTTATTGTCGGCGCTACTCCTCCTAAACGGCTTGTTGGATTTCTACAAAATTTGGCAGGAAGCCTCAGTATGATGTCTAGTTGTGCAAAGCGTGGTATATCAGTATATCATTGAAATTGTGAACAAGTTCGAAAACCAGCTAGATCTAGTTAGTAACGACAGGTTATGGCCTTGATTTGTGAAAAATGCTATATTGTATTTTCCTTTGTTAAATCTGTAGTTACTTCATTTTTTATCTGATCTTTACCATATTTGTTTAGAATGTTAATATACCTGATCTTTACCATATTTACCCCCCCCCTCCAATTTTTATGAAATTTCATTCATAGAAGAAAGTGGGACAAATTAAAAAATGCCCATGCCAGACTAGACACAGCAGACTTATTGCCCAAGATTACCAGGTGAGCGATCTTAGGCCATCCTATCCCTGTTGTTTTATGTCGACAACCCTTGGTATAAGAGCCGTTTTAGCAAGTAGAGCATCCACAGGCCCTCTTGGGCCTCTTATTTTTAATAGAATGGCATTTTGTTTTTAAACAAATGCACTTAAATGTCATCTCAGCAAACGGCAAACTCGATTGTTTTTAGTTACTAAAATGTTTACAAACTTTCATTTAAGCATCATTGACCTTTTTATTTTTAAGTCTAGCCCCCGTTAGGCGAGACATGTGAATCCACGGATTTCTTGTTTAATATTTGGACCAAAATAATGCTCATACATGTACAAGCGATATTTGTCAGGAATAAAGACAATTTATGCTCGCAAAAAGGAGGTAAAATTCTACATTATCCCACTTGCACACTCCTCCTCTGGTTTTTAATTGATTTTTTTTCAACTTTTTAGGATTGTTTTAAACATGATTTTTCCAGGTTAGTATCTCCCGGGAGTAAGGGAGTATGCCCCTGCTAATAATGTTTGTCAAGTCCCTTGTGCTGGGGTTTGCGTGTACCACGCCCATCTTCGGAAAGCAACTCTTTTTCTGTTCACAAATGAAAAAAAAGTAATAAAACAATAAATATCAAATACTGTTTTATCAGGTCACTTGTGGTTTGTGTGTAAGGGGGTGGGGTTCGGAGGTACATGGGGTGTCCCCATGACAATATGTTCCCTGTGAAACATTTCACAATAGCTTTAAACCAAAGCTCTGGAAAAGCAAATCTTTTTCAAGCATGTCATTCACACATGTAAACCATAAATTTGTTTTTATATTATTCTGAGTAGAACCAGATAGGTCTATACCACTTTCATGCCACATCCCGAAAGCAAATATTTTTATATTCCACAGTGATTCTATATAAATTATGAAATAAAATTATGAAATTGCTTTACATACGTTCGTGTGTTTGGCTCATTAAACAATACCAATTACCGTACATTTACTTTTATGGTGGGTGCATGGACATAAATACACTGGATTCGAAACTGCCTATACGCCTCTTGCTAATTATAGATTTATCCGCTGAATGGCTAGTAAGCTGGTTCCCTGATTACTCTACGGTATCCAACATGGTACCAGTTGGTTCTACGGCATGCATGATGGTACCAGTTATAGGGCAAATAGGACTCATTCAGTTTTAATATGTCAAATGAGAACCATTTTTGAATCAAACTCAATTACGACAATATGTTTGAAATGGCATTATTATGTAGATTTAGTGACTTAATTGTCCTGGATTTTAAGTAAATGTTCATTAAGTAAAAGACACACATATCTTCCTTAAAAAGAGAAATGTATAGTGACTTTAAATAAATCGCCTTCTGAAGTTCATTACTGAGAGATTTTCAAAAACAAATCAATTATATTGGTATTAAGATGCGATGACCTGTGTATGTAGGCCCATGGTGGGTGATATGATAATCGCTTACCGTGTAAAATTGCAGTAGTTATATAATTATACATTACAAATAATGCAAATAAATATTGCATCCGTCTTTTTTCTGATTTAATGAAGTATGCTTTTAAAAAAAAAATATATATATATAAAGTGATAGATCTATGTACATGTAAACAAAAAAACATGTATGTACTGCCCCTAGAGGATTTACCTGAACATCATTTCATGCGATCAATTTATTTAAAATAAAGCTTAAAGATTATTTCAGTTGTATTACAATGGTAATAAGTAAATGGCTGAGTTTTCTTTAAGGTTTTACCTTAATAGCTCATATTGACTTCTGGTAGCATATCTGTGCACCAATCAATCCATGTCTGTTCTTAACTAATTGTTTGGTTTTTCTAATCAAACCCCTTACTTACAAGCTCACAAACCGTAATTCCACCCCACTATTTGCACCAAAATTTGTGACCGCTTTCTGGCCAAATGAATTTTATCACAACAGGAGTTACCTCCCCTGTTGGTTCATGCTAGTGATTGTACAGGATTCATGTAAACCTTCGGAAATGGAGCTGCTCTTACTTCCGCTACTGCACATAATTCTGTCTTGATTATCACTGCAGCCTCTTTTCCAAGGAAGGTTCACATGCTTTTTGTATCACTGATTAGCACAGAAGTTCATGGAGATGTTTAACATCCACATGGTATGGCTCTCCCAACACACGGGACCGAAGGCTTTATATTGTCTCCGAAGGATGACATACTTTCACACACAGGAAATGGTATCTTT
Organism: Cyrtodaria siliqua; assembly: GCA_037043455.1. Lineage (NCBI taxonomy): Eukaryota > Metazoa > Mollusca > Bivalvia > Adapedonta > Hiatellidae > Cyrtodaria > Cyrtodaria siliqua. Next base: position 53,607 of record JAWPHD010014806.1, on the reverse strand, counting down.
TAATATTTGCCTTCTGTTATTATAATTAGTAGTCAACAATAGTTGCACCTGTTTAGACATAGTTTATGTATGTCAAGGCATAGTGTAGGAGAATGACATTCCACAGAATTCTTGTTATAAATACTTTATAATATGGCTCCTGATTCTCTCCCTTGGTTTAAACATATTTTATTTCACAAGCTTTTTACAACATAATATTTGTACACAATAGAAGAAAAAGGATTAGAACGAAAGTAAGATACTTATGATGTTCTTCTCCTAGGTATGATATTAATTGTACACAGTTGATGGCATAGTAAACAGCAATAATTAGATATTTTCACAATATACATTCTGGAAGTATGAGAACTTAAATTACTTAAGTGTAAGTTCCTTAACACTTGTAAGTCCGAGTTTCATCACATCAATGAAAGTATCACTTGGTAAGGCCAAACTTACCTGTGTTTACTGTAACATTGTTTGAAAAAAATATGTCACCGATTTTTTTGAGTGGCAGAACCTGCTTTGTGCAGAAAATATGCACTAGCATTTTTTGGCGCAGTTTTTTTGGCGCAGTTTTTGCAATTTGAGGTGCTGACAAATTTAATAATTGTCGAAATAATTCAGAGTTTTTATTCTCAATAAAAAATGAAGAGGAGTCGGCGATGTTTTAAGGGAGTCGGTCGGGTTACAATAAACAGGTATTATTTTATTTGGCCTAAATGGAAAAGCTGATATGATAGCTTATAAAGTTGATAAAATGTTGCAGGAAATGGTATAAAAATAAACAGGACATTAACTTCTATATTTTTCAGATAATAATAAAAGATGGAGTTGACGGATGAGAATTTACTTTCTCTGTCCCAGTTTCTACAGCAAACTCTTTCACCCGATCCTGCTGTTAGAAAACCAGGTAATTTTAAACAATACTTTTCAATAAGCCTGAAAATTATAGTTTCTGTAGCTCCTTCAGCAAAAGTTTGACCAATGTTTACGTCAGCATTTAGCTCAGGAATTATTACCCTAGCCTCCATGCATTATACAGGGGTGTAAAATTCCACTCGCCCGCTCACATTGGTGAGTGCAAGCTGCCTGCGGACGAGTAACATTTGGCGTCTGGTCGTCCGACAGGGCAAGTGACTTTTTGCACTAAAAAAAAAAAACTCGTTCAAACACGATGTTGCAGTATTTGCAAGATTTCAAATCTGGATCATTTCCGACGCGTAATTTTGTTCCGTATTGTCGTTTGCAGGACCCAGATTAACAGATGTTTGTTTGTTACCAGGTGACCCACGCGTCATATAGACTGTGATTCAATTCATACTAAAATCAATTGGAGTGTGATGCAATATATCGCTAACCAGTCAGACTGTGTTTTTTTATATCGACACCGTAAACATGGTGGGTAAACAAACAGACATGAGGTCGCTGTTCGGAAAGTCTGCGTCAGTGACTGCAAGCGGATTCGACCCGGGGTCTATTATTGGTCCAATGGAGACAAAATACTGAAGAGAAGTTCAGCACAATATTGTTGTTGTTGTTGTAGAAGTTAATTCTCCGCGCTTATTTTTTTGCCCACTCCCCGACGAATGTCTGCGTGGAAGGGAATAAATCTTAAATGACAGTTGCCTGTGACAGTGTACGAGGACAGGTTGCAGACCATAATATTAAATGTGTGTAAGATAATATGGGCTTTCTTTATTTGAATAACAATAAAATATCCACATACTGCCTGTCAGCTACTACAGTGTCTGTGAGTACACAAATGTACTTATTGTAGCTTACTATAGTGGTGAAAATAATGTTCAGGTTATATGCTGCAGGGCGAGTTATAAATTGGTAAGGGCGAGTAGCTTTTTGCTTCCACCTGTCCTGCAGGGCGAGTGGATTTTTCCAAATTTTTACACCCCTGTTATAATTATCGTGACCTGAACTTTTACACGAAACCTATCAATCAGTCCCTCCCTGGACCCCCACTAGAAATTCTTCTTGCGCCATCACTTCACAAAGCTTTACCTTAGTCCCTCAAATGCACATTTGGTGGTCCATGCGCCCTATCGTCTGAAACAGTCATGTGTCGGCCATAACTTTGAAAGAACTGAAGGTATTTCCATAAAGCTTCTCCACACCAATGCTAACAAGAAGGTGTGTCAGGATTTATTTTAAATGGAAAAAAAGAAGATCGAAAATGTTATTGAATTTTTAAGGTGGGAGTTGGAGGATGGTGGAGGCTACTATTATGTGAAAAACGGTAGACCCGCCTTCAAGCTTATTTGGTGCTGTGTTCTGTTGCAATGTTAACGTGTACAAAGAGGACTTTTTTCTTTCAAATTACAAGGGCCGAATATCGGCCCCTTACCCTAGCAAAACAGACTGTTTTTTCCCCCTCTTTGGCTAAGAAAATTGCCCTAAAACTATTTTTTTTGCTTAACTTACTCAACATTATTATGTTTGGGATACATTTATAGAAGACAGTTGATCTAAAATATACCTCTTTTGCATATTTGCACACCCAAATCTTCAATTTCTGCCTAATACAGTGTTCCTCTTATATCTTGAAATGGCATTGTTTTTCCCCCTTTAACTCGAAAATCATGCTTTTTCCCCCCTATTGCCTCTTTCCCTATTTCTGAAAAAAAAAGCCTTGACAAATCACATGAATTTACTATTAAAGGATAATTATCTAAGATAGCCTAGGTTGGTTTTAAAAAGTACAAGGGTCATTCAAAAAGTTCTGTCACTAACGCGTTTTAACAATTATGTGCTCGTTGTGAGTGTTGGTGTTTGATACCAAATGAACGAGGGTTTCAATACCATTCCATTGATGGTAAAACGAATGCTGTATCTTTTGTGTGACGAAAGTTATGGAACATTTAATACACATCACTTATACACACTGAGGCATTTTCGTCCTGAGTTTTTTTCAGGTTTGTAATGTTACTTTTTTAAATGCCTGTTTTTCTTTAAGTACTTGTCGAAGGTCTTTGACATTTCTCGTACATTACCAGTTATATCTGTGCATTACAAGATTCAGAATTTAAGCATGGTAGATGAAAAGACATTGTCGTAGAAATTAACATTTTAAGCTAACGTGTAAAATTAATTTAATGATAAATGGACATTAAATGGAAGGGCAATCTTCTGAAATAGCGTTTTTGGATGATCAATATTTTCTCTAAACATTGTACAAAATTCTACAATAATGTGTTGAATATGAAATTTAAACACTGAAGGACTATGATTTGTAAACAAATATGAAAACATATTAATACAAAGAATAATTACGACATTTAAAAGATATTATAACATTTCCGTAAATAAAATTAAGAAAATCAGTGTTATTTCTGCTAAAATTAAGGGATATGCATTCACTCATATCTGGTTTGCAGTAAGACCTTTCCGAATTCTCGACAATCATTTTCAGGGATTATGGGTAAATAACAACAGATGGCGTACAAGAAAATTTAAAAGCATACACTTACTCAAATATTTTTTACAACATTTTGTAACAAGGACTTTTCAGAGATGCCAGTATCCAAAAGGTTTGGTAGGGGGAGGTAATTCAGGGGTATAAATAACCGGAATTTTTTCATTTTCGTTGTGGAATTTAAGACAGCGAACCCAGTAGTACTATAAATACATTACTTTATCTCAGTGTAATATCCAGTTCAAAGGATATATGCCTAGTGACAGAACTTTTTGAAGCACCCTCGTAGTAGCCAAAATTTCAAAAACTGGACATGTACTAAAATTGAAATACACCTTTCCAACAAAACACACTAGTTACTATTTAAAATACTATCTGTAGATCTATTGGCTATTTCAGCTACTGTAAGTGCTTATATAGATATTACAGATCTGAGTAACTTATACGCAAAATTAATATTTACACTGTTGTCATTTACAGCTGAGAAATTTCTAGAATCCGTGGAAGGAAATCAGAACTACCCGCTATTGCTGTTGAATCTTCTTGACAAGGCAGAAGTAGACCAGTCGATTCGCGTGTCATCTGCGATCACATTCAAGAACTACGTCAAAAGAAACTGGAGAGTGGTCTGTAAAACTGATCTCAAATGATTATAGTCAATATTTAACAGTGTTTGACAATTAAACATAAAACTAACTTTTCTTCTATCCACATTTGCTGTAATTGAATAGGAGAGATGAAAATTTACTTTTTATGGCATTTTTATGCCACCTTTTGGGAAATTTACCGTCTCGGCATGCTGGCCGTTGATAATTAGTCAGTCGGGTTAAAAAATGTAACTTAAAAAACTTGTAAAAAAATATTACTTGAATTGACAGCATGAAATATTACTAATGTTGTACGAGCTGGGCATGCTGGCTGTGGCCATCTAGTTACAGTATGTATTTGTACCTTTTGGTGGTGTAGGTGGACGATGTGAGTGACAAAATCCATCAGCAGGACAGGGCCACCGTCAAACAGCTCATTGTAGGGCTCATGTTGAAAAGCCCTGAACAAGTTCAGAAACAGGTAAATTAACCCAGATTCAGTTTTACCCATGTTTGTTATTCATATTGTACATTTTCTATTCATAGTAATAAGAATTTTCAGTTTTATTCAGATGCAACCATTATTTATATCTAAGATGTTTATCACACAGGGCAGGAACATTTGTTTCTGAGTTACTTGTCCTACGTTAAAGAATTTATCTGAATTTTCTACTGGTCCTGCATCAATGAGCACTCGTCAGTGAGCACTTTCGTGCCCTGTCACAAATACATTTTGCTGAAATACATTAACGTCAGGGATTAAATTTAATGTTTTTAGCCACTTGCTGAAAAAAGCAAATGAGAAGGTTTTCTACTTGCTATTTTAATCAAGTACTTGCATTAATAACTCAAAACTGCAATTCATTTTAGAAAGATTGCTATACATGTAAATAATGACATTTCCACACTAAGCTAGATGCAGGAATGAAATAATGTATACTTATACTTACTTGTATCCACCTATTTAACTCGGCTAGATAAATATGTTCAGTGAATGCTTGTAGACTGAGAGACCTTGTGGGTTTCTTTTATTCCTCGAACAATTTTGCAAGTGCTAATATTTTCTACTTGCCATCTGCAAAAATCTGCTTGCATTTAGCAAGTAAATAAGTTAAATTTGAACCCTGAACCTGACTGACTGCCTTAAAACACCAAGTGAAAAAGAGAATGCTACATACATAGTTGTATGAGGAGTACTCTATTTGATATAAAACTTCCTTGTTTATGACAGCTATCAGATGCCATTAGTATAATTGGGAGAGAAGATTTCCCGGACAAATGGCCGGACCTGATTGCCCAGATGGTGGGCAAGTTTGAGACTGGAGACCTCCATATTATTAATGGTGTCCTAAGGACAGCTCACTCTATCTTTAAAAGGTGAGTCCGAACTTTTACTACAACTAGAATTCCAAAAATCAATATATTTCAAAAAGGATCATTTTTGTCCCCGTCAACCACCAACGAATGTTGCGGGGGTTGTAGCATTTTGCTTCTCCGTACCAACAGGGTTAGACACTATTTATTTTTTACTACTGGCCTACAGGGCTAGTGTCTTTTCTTTTTAATATCCCTTCTTGAAACCAACTAGACCTTCTTTTACCACAAAATAAAAAGATGCCAAAAAGTTGGAACTGGGTTGCAGTTTATCCTTGCATTTATAAGCCACCTCCTTCCTTGACAGCTAAAATACGTGGACACGTTTATTTGCATCATATTGGTTTTGCTGCTGACGCTTTTCCTCTGCTTTGTTTGTTTTTTCGGTGGAGGCAGTTTCGTATTTAAATATCACCAAATAAATATTTTGTTTATAATGTGAAGGTCACAATCATCATGTCGATAAAATGCTTCAAAGTTAATATGGTGATCGAAATGCAAGCATCTATGAAAATGACGTGGGGACATGTATAAAACACGTGGGGACATGAAACACGGATTTATTTTTCAGCATTTTTGTGTTAGTTAATTAACACCTACATGTACACATTGGCAGGTGCTTGTCTTGGTCTATAAGTACCCTACATTACTCCAATACTGAAGAGTTTGAATATGTGAAAAATGAAATTATTTGGCTATTTTCACAACTAGCCCGTCGGGCTTGTCAACTGTGAGATTTTACTAGTCCTTCTCAAAAGTGATTAGCTTCAGGCTAGTGTTAGTGTCCCTGCCCAACTGTAAGTATGTACCCAGTGGATAATATGATAGACAGTGGATAATATGATAGACCATAGGTCACTGGTTCAAACCTCACCAGCATCACTGAATCCATAGGTCACTGGTTCAAGCCTCACCAGCATCACTGAATCCATAGGTCACTGGTTCAGGCCTCACCAGCATCACTGAATCCATAGGTCACTGGTTCAGGCCTCACCAGCATCACTGAATCCATAGGTCACTGGTTTAGGCCTCACCAGCATCACTGAATCCATAGATCACTGGTTCGAGCCTCACCAGCATTCACCAGCATCACTGGGGTTCTTCTATCATTAGACAATGCAGGTGGTCTGTTTGAATGTTTTTTGTTAGAGTTATGGGACTTTGAACTCTACATTGTTCATCTGATTTTCATGGAACTTGTTCAAAATAACTAACCTAAATGGATTGGATTTTCACAAAATTTGGTATGAAGGTTTGCCATGAGCAGTCATGACTAAACTAAATGGTATCATACATTCGCCAAACTTAATGTTCATAATGATGAGTCTTCAAGTTACAAAATGGCTCCCAGTGGCCATCTTTGTTTTTTTACACTCATATAGGACATTTTGTGATTTCTACTTTTCCTGAATTTCGACTTGAATCTCTTTGAAACATCACAGCAATTTTCTGGTGTCTGTTGGTCCTAACTAAATGGGTCAGGGTTAGACCCTTTTCAACTTAAATTTCTATTTAACTGTTCCTCAACCACCTGCTGAAACAATTTTATCTGTGTTTACTGTATTGACATTCACTGCAATAATTGTATTTGTTCTATCGGTATTTTACAGGTACAGACATGAGTTCAAATCACAGGAATTGTGGACGGAGATTAAGTTTGTGTTGGAGAATTTTGCAGTTCCTTTTACACAATTATTCAGTGTAAGTTACATGTATGTAACCAAATCATACATGACATCTTAAAGAAACTAAACAGCCAAATTTCACTACAAAATTATTCTTCCGAACTCGATCCATGCATTGAGGTCTTACAAAAATATATGTTTGACGATTAAAAGTCTAGATTTATTCACGGGTTCTTAAAATACCCGTAATTGAATATGCATAAAATTAAGAGTTGTTAGAAAAGTGGCTGAGAGGAACTACTGAACCCCTGCTAGTCAGCTGGGTGAACATATTCCCTGACCCGTGTTGTTCAGTAGAATGAACACTTCAGAGGGTATTCGTTGCTTTCAAAGAAACAGTAAGCAATGAGTAATTTCGTCTCTCCTTATATACACCCAGGTAGCAAATTCAACACTATGTATTTTACAATCTGTTGTCTATTTATTTATTACTCGGCACCGTCACCAGAAATAACTCGGCCACTTTTTTGACTGATTAAGAGTTCGTAACTCGTACTTCGACGCTTTGCCAACGATAACAATAGGGTGATGTTTTGCCTGGCCCATTAACTTCTTTCCTCTTTCTCTTGTTGTGGAAAGCAGAAAAAAAGATGTTTAACTTTTTTTCACTTCATACTAGGCAATCACAGTATCAAATATTAACCACTTTCTTCAACAGTTCAGATAACAAGCAAACAATAAAAATGCAAAGAAATTTCATTAACAGTGCCAGTCCTTGGGTCTGAACCTGGATTAGTAATTTTCATTTTCACCTATGGAAACTGAAATTGCTAATAACATAGTCGTATCAACTGAGTAGAAGGGCTAACACTATCTAGTCAGTCAAGAAAATAAAGCACAAAATATTGTTTAATATGAAGTTTGTGGAAAATATCATCAGAATATCTAGTTTTCTCCTTATTTCAGAGTACAATGGAGTTAGCGAAGACTCATGCCACAGAACCTAATGCCCTGAAAGTGATCTTCAGTTCCATAGTACTGGAATGTAAAATATTCTACAGCCTGAACTTCCAGGTATGTCATGGTCTTAGTCTACTCGTGCATTCTTGTGTGAATTCATTAGCATTGGTAGCTCAGTTAATAAGGCCTTTGCGCTTTTAGCTAGACATGCGTCACGTGGGTTTGCTCCATGGCAGAGGCATGCCTGATGGGAAACTTCATTCTTCATCTCATCTCCCTCTGGGGCTGCTGTCCCAGTATTACCTAATATGAAGGGGTGTAAAACCCCATTTCATTTCATTTGTAGAAATTGTATACAACTCATATATAGAGAATATTTACTTGCATTAATAACTCAAAAGTTTATTAGGCGAGGCTTAGAAAACGAAGAATGGCAAGGCTCTGCCTAACAAACTTGATAGTAAAAGGCACTGACATAATGTTCTATTTATCCACATTTTCTGTATGAATTACTATTATTATGTATTTCGCAGAATTTTATGACATCTTATAACGTTACGTACAATAAACGCCGAGAGATTCCGCATTGATTTGCTTTATTGGTCAGTGCCTAATAAAGCAAAATGTATGAGGTCACATCTTTATTAAGCAGAAAAGTGCATATCTGCATGATAAAAAGCATTTTGTGAAAATAAAGGGTGTGTAACAAAGCTGAAACCAAAAGGCAGTCATTATGGTGGTTAAAACATAACTTCAAAGTTATTTTTAAAGTTTAAACCCAAATCAGTCGCACCCCTGACTGATTACAAGTAGGATTTGCTCTTAACATTTCATACCTTGCTTGCAAGATCTACCAGAACAATCTGTATTACTTGTAGGATTTACCTGAACATTTTGAGGACAACATGCCAATCTGGATGACCAACTTCCTGCAGCTTCTCACCGTGGACAACAAACTTCTCAAGACTAATGTGGGTGCTTATTCTTTCTTTATAATTACAGTAGTGGACAGTCCGGGTTTCCCCGGAATTTTGAAATTTCTAAAGAGTAAGAAAAACATTATTTGTAGAGAGTGTGTTGTTTCGTATTTTAAAAAATTGTAAGGATGTAAATTTTGTTTGAATTCCGAAAAATAAAAGTGAAATAGGTGGAATGGACAGCGTATAATGTGAACGTCAGATAAAAGCAACCATTAATGTGTGGGGAATATGACGTTAAACAACAAATACAAAAACAAAACATAACTTTAGTATGTTCCTATCAAAAGTAGGTCAGTATGAATGACCTTAACCTACTTTTTGCAGTCACATTAAAGTTTTTTTTTACTGCGTCCATTTCTCAGATACCGAAAAACATACAGCTTTCAAACTTCATGACAGCAGTATGTTCCTACCAAACGTAGGTCAGTATGGATGACCTGGACATAGTTTTCGCACACTGTTAAAGTTAGTCCCATTTTCTAGATTTGCCTTCCATCGCACATACCGCAATTATGCAAGTATCCATTGACTTCCATACAGATGACCAAAAAATGGCCACTTAACAGCATATTACCAATATTTTTCGTAATTTAAAAAAATCACCTTCGCAACAAAATAATTTGGTATAAAAATAAACCTTTTTTGGTGAAAAAGTCAGTATTAAATGTACCGAAAGATACCTGTGAATATCACATCCACGTGCATACAGCATATAAAAGTATAAACGTTAAGTTTTGTAAAAATGTAATAAAAACCTTTGAGTGGTCTGTATTTCTTATTCTGTACATTCGCTTTATCACTGACTTTATTTTTTATTAAAAACACATAAATGCATGAATGCTAAAAAAACAACGTATTTGATGGTTATTAATCAGATATCGGGCAAGAAAAGCGGTGTCGTAGTAGTCGGGTAGTTTTGAGATACTCAATCATGCTTTCTACTGTACAATTATACTCTGTTAAGCTATAAAAGTTGCAACTTAAGATTACATTTTAAGTAGCAAGTAGGTTTAAGGTAACTAAATGTTTTTAAAAAAGGCATTTTATTGTGGAAGTTCAGAGATTGACTTATCTAGAGATTGCTTACCAGTTGCATTAAAATCAAGTCCTAATAACGCTTTGATACTCTCCGCTATAGGATCGAACAACACTGCCTTGGAGGTCAGGTCAGATCGACCTTTCATCTAATCAATATTCATGAGAAGGTCAACTAAATTCAACCAATGAAAGCGGTCATTATTTTTTCTTTTTCTTTTTTGCTATTGAAATCCGTCAAACAATCTTGGTTTTATTCAGCAAATATTCAAAAATGGTTAATGTGTTATGGTTGTCAATGCATTTTATAGCTGAAATTTACGGACATTATCTCTTTCAATACCAAGCGCAGACCACTCCACAGCTGAAACGCGACATGCGCAGTGAAGCAGTCTATACCTAGCAATTTTGTAGGCTAAAATCTGATTGGCTAATCGTAAGGTCAAACTGACGTGACCTCCAATGCAGTGTTGTCAGATCCTTAGTAGCGTAGAGTATCGTAGCGTGATAAAGGACCTGATTTTAATGAGATTGATTGCTTACGTCCCTGTTTTTAAATTTAAAATATATTAAATATTAACTTGGAAATTCCAAAAATTTGTGTCAGTGGGAAGACATATGACTCAAGATTCTCCAATTTGGCATCTAATTCTTTTATTTGGAAGACGAAAATGGTTGTGCAAAGGAAAAAAGGCCAGTGGGTAATTATTTATTAGAAAAATTTTAATGACTGTTACGAATCAACGGACATGGATTATCTATAAACACTTAAAATGTGACGATGTTTGTTACCCGGCAATTAATAGTAATATCGATATCATTTAGATGATCTGTAATGTTTTCTGACAGTTTCGGCCTTTTGATGTTTTTTGTGATTTAGGAAAAAATAATGATATTTTGCAAAGATTAAAAATATTCAGTATGCAAAAAACATAACAAGTTGTATTTGAGACACTTGGTTGTAATAATCCATGTTTATTTTTGTCTCGCCTTTTCGAAGAAAAAAAGAGACATCGGTGTTGCTTTTCCGACGAAGGTGAAGGCGTCAACATTCCAGTTTTGCGTTCAGGTCATTTTCTCACAAACTGCATGCACTAGACCTTTCAAACTTTGCTTATAGTTGTATCTTGGGTGGTACATTGAACGTGACAAAGCAAATTTGGAAGCTGACCTTGACCCTCCAAGCAAAGGGCAGATAACTTAATCATTTTTACGTTCAACTTTTGCATTGAGGTCAATTTCTCGCAAACTGTATGCATTACACCTTTCAAACTTTGCTTATAGTTGTATCTTGGGTGGTACATTGCAACATGACAAAGCAAATGTGGATGTGACCTTGACCCTCCAAGCAAGGGGCAGATAACCTTATAATTTTTACCCTCAACTTTTGCATTTATGTCACTTTCTCGCAAACTGTATGCACTACACCTTTCAAACTGTGTTTATAGTTGTATCTTGGGTGGTACATCTCAATGTGACAAAGCAAATGTGGATGTGACCTTGACCCTTCAAGCAAGGGGCAGATAACAATAATTTTTACATTCAACTTTTGCGTTTAGGTCACTTTTTCACAAACTGTATGACTAGACCTTTCAAACTTTGCTTATAGGTGTTTCTTGGGAGGTACATTGGAACCTGACAAAGCAAACGGGGAAGTGACCTTGACCCTCCAGGCAAAGGGCAGATAATAATTTTTACCTTCAACTTTTGCGTTTAGGTCAATTTCTCGCAAACTGTATGCACTACACCTTTCAAACTTTGCTTATAGTTGTTCTTGGGTGGTACATCGCAACGTGACAAAGCACATGTGGATATGTGACCTTGACCCTCCAAGCAAGGGGCAGATAACCTTATAATTGTTACCGTCAGCTTTGCATTTAGGTCACTTTTTCAAAAACTATGCACTAGACCTTTCAAACTTTGTTTATAGTTGTATCTTCAGTGGTACATTGCAACGTGACAAAGCAAATGTGGATGAGACATTGACCCTCCAAGCAAGGGGCAGATAACGTAATAAGTTTTACCTTCAACATTTGCGTTTAGGTCACTTTTTCACAAACTTTATGCACTTGACCTTTCAAACTTTGTTTATAGTTGTATCTTGAGTGGTAAATTGCAACGTGACAAAGCATATGTTGATGTGACCTTAACCCTCCAAGCAAGGGGCAGATAACTTAATAAGTTTTACCTTCAGTATTTGCGTTTAGGTCACTTTCTCACAAACTGTATACACTGCACCTTTCAAACTTTGCTTATAGTTGTTTCTTGGGTAGTACATTACAACGTGTCAAAAAGCAAATGTGGATGTGACCTTCACCATCCAAGCAAAGGGCAGATAACTTTGTTACATTTACATCACTTTCTCATGAACTATAATATTAAATAAGCTTGTTTATTTCATAATTATGCACTAGATGATTTAAACCTAGTTTATAGCTTTATCTTTGGAAGGCAAACCATTTTATTTTGACATAGTTGTGTATTTCATCCATGACCTTGACCTACTTTTTGGAGCTGATGATTATTAGCTCGGCTGATCAGAGATCAGCAGAGCTTATGCCGTGGTGCGTCGTCCATCTGTCCGTCTGTCCGTAAACTTTTATTTGTAGCGACTACTCCTCTGAAACTACTGGATGGATATCATGAAACTTTACAGAAATGTTGCCCATAAAGTCTAGTTGATCCTAGCAAAAATTCATGTTGATGTGAAATCCAAGATGGCCACCAAAGCTAAAAATAGAGTTTTAAAATACAAGTTTGTAGCGACTACTTCTTGAAAACTGTCAGTGATATTGATATGGGACTTTTTCTAAAATGATCAGCATGACATGGTGTTGGTCCTTGTCAAAAATCGTTTTGATTCAACGTTAAACATGGCTGTCAGCGGCCATCTTTGTTTACATAGAGTTATATAATGAAAACTTGTAGCGACTACTCCTCTGAAACTTCTTCATGGATTTTCATGAAACTTCACAGGAATGTTGCTCTTGATGTCTTATTGATCCTAGCAAAATTTCAGATCGGCCAGAAATTCACGATGGCCGCCACAGCTAAAAATAGATTTTAAAAAAAATAAGTTTGTAGCGACTACTTCTTTAAAACTATAAGTGATATTGATATGGCACTTTTTCTAAAATGATCAGCATGACATGATGGTTATTCGAGTCGAACATTATTTTGAGTCGACGTTAAACATGGCTTCCAGTGGCCATCTTTGTTTACATAAGAGTTATATAATGAAAATTTGTAGCGACTACTCCTCTGAAACTTCTTGATAGATTTTTATGTAACTTCACAGGAATGTTGCTCTTGATGTCTAATTGATCCTAGCAAAATTTCAGGTTGGCCGGAAATTCAAGATGGCCGCCACGGCTAAAAATAGATTTTCAAAAAACAAGTCTGTAGCGACTACTTCCTCAAATCAAAATCAATCAGTAGAGCTTCAAGGTCATTGACCTCTTGTTTTTTTTATAGAATGGCATTTTGTTTTTAAACAAATGCACTTAAATGTCATCTCAGCAAATGGTAAACTCCATTGTTTTTAGTTTTTAAAGTGTTTACAAACTTTCATTAAGCATCATTTATTATTTTTAAGTCCCACCCCTATTAGGCGAGACATGTAAATCCGAGGTTTCTTGTTTAATTATGCATAAAATTGATGTTCAGTTATTCATTGTTCTTCTCTCACTACACCTAAGCAAACTTATAAAAACAACAAAATGCTAAAATTGTACTCAATTTATCTTTGTTACATAGTAATTTAGACAAGTGTCTGCAACGACCGACGAATTTCACGTACGTAAACAAACATAATATCAAAATGAATGCTTTAAAAACTCACAAATGCTCCTATTAGTTTCTCTTAAAAATTTAATTCTAAAATCATAAAATTTAACTAAACGTTTTGACGTGTTAACCCGTCATCGTCCGGAACTTAAATGACCAGAATTCAAACACCAAGTGACACATCACGTTAACTGACCATTACATCTGCACATGTATGAAATACAAACAGATGTGTTTATATAACTTTGCTTACCTATTGAGAGAAAATAATTTATATCTTATTCATTCTGTTCAGTTGAAATAAATTAAGTATGTTTTGGTTCTTACTGAATGAATGTTTCATTTTCATTCATTTCAAGTTATGCTTATCACAACAACAAAAAACAGTCAACACCAAGGTCTTTAATAATTAAACTATAAACACAGTTCTGCTTTATCAAACATTTCAATAAATTTTATTGAATTTCAACAAAAATCATTCGGTAAACGTGTCGCGGGGAAGCTTGTGAAAGCCTAACATTGTTTTTGGTTTGGGGACAAACCCTGAACCCTCTTGTATCCCCTTTTGAGGGAGAACACACAGACTCCCCGCTTACTTTAGAATGTCACCCTGCTGCTTCAGATCTTTCTACGGCGTAGTATTCTAGGGTGGCATACTATAAAAATGAGCATAGAGCACACTGCTACAAGTAGACACTGTTGTGATATGCCTGATTATTGTTAAACGTGACGTTAAACCCCGTACAAACATATTTAATTATTGATTACAACTGTGAGCAGTTCCTAATTCATTAGAACAGTGGACAGTTTTCTAATCATTACGTCAGTGGACAGTTTCTTATTACATCAGTGGACAGTTTCTTCTTGCTGTACAGTGGATCGAACAGTCCTTTATACATGTTTGATTTCAATTCAGTTTAAATATAAATAATCTTCACTTAAAAGTAATAATCTTTTTATGATTTTATAACAAGGATTACTACCTGCAAAATGAATTTCCTTGTTAATATGGGATCATTGTTATGCTCGTTCATTATGTTTAGACAGTTTGTCAGTTTTAAGTCAGGCCCCTCAGTCACCAGTAAAAAGTCTGATGGATGTACCCCGTCCGTCTAAAGACAACCGGAAAACTAAAATAGTATAAATTTCATTCCATGTGTTAATTTAATTTTTAAAATTGTGTATCACCACTCAGGACGAGGAGGAAGCTGGCCTATTGGAGCAGGTGAAGTCCCAGATCTGTGACAACGTGGCGCTTTATGCACAGAAATATGACGAGGAGTTCTCGCCCCACCTGCCTGGCTTTGTCACCGCTATATGGAACCTGCTGGTCTCCACTGGACAAGAAGTCAAATATGATCTGGTGAGTACACTTGTGTTACTCGGTATTGAATGTCCCATTGCAACATTGATTGGATAGAATAAAACGGGGAAAAGATGGTTTTCGGGTGTTGAAGATAAAATGAAACTTCCCTTTTAATAGACATGATGCAGTTAGAAAACCATATTGGCCTCTTAAACTTTATACTAGTAAAGGAAACACAAGAGGTGTTGCCTCTTTAAGAACACCCTACCAATACACAGGGACTCGTGTGTTGTAGAGATGAAGGGATGGACGGTGCAGGTAATAAAGTTATCGTTTTATTGTGAAAGGACAAAATAATCGAAAACCTATGATGAGATATTCCATTTTTGTTAATACTTGGTATAGAGATTTATTGTCATCTATCAAAGATTTGTAGCATGGTCGGTGACCAGGGCTTCTAAAATTTTAAAATGCAAATCGGTCCAGGTTTTTAACTGCCGTAAGAATCGCGCTTATTTTGAAAAAATCACTAAAATCGCCGTACCCCACCCACCATGTCAGCTCCACATGAATTTTTTCCGTTCAGTCATTGATATAGAGAACTATTTAAAATGTATGTTTGTATTATATTTGTATTATTTCTAACTTACTTTATCACAATTTGTACATTTTAATGACTGACATGATGTCTTCGCTTTACTGAATGAATAATTTTCACTTAATATTAAAATTGTTGATCATTTGAGGAATTGAACCGGAAATGTCTAATAAACCGGGTAGGTATAAAACGCGGACTAACACGCGCGGACTAGCGGATTATATACGATTTTACATAAATTTGAGTAATATCGTTTTTCATCAATTAGCTTAATTAATACCAAATGTTACGATTAACGCAAACAATTTCGGTCTGACTTAAAAAAAAAAACGGTGTCAGGTTTGATCACTTTTCTTAATTTTATACTTAAAGTTATTGTAAAAAAAAAATCAAACAAACAATTAACACATCTCGGTCTTTTAATGACGCAAACAAATTTCAGTCCCAGCTTTGGCCACTTAAAAAAACAAACCGACACAAGCAAACAGGCTAACACCTTACGACTAACGGTATATCAAAGAAATCACAGACGGTAACACTCGCTTTAGTGAACCGATAGAACGTGTGATATACTTTCACTGATCACACATCAAAGGCGTGCTACATGGCTATAGACTCTTCCGGAAAACTCCCTACTATCGGTAATGGTTTAGTCCAAATTGACCTACTTTCGCACAGCGAGTGACAAACAATCAGGTTATGGATCAAAGAATATTGCCGCAAGGCATATTTCAAGGAGTGTGTAAGGTAATTGTAGATTTTTTAACGACCGATAGATAAAATATCTGAGACCGATTTTAACAGAGATTTTGAAAAGAAAATCGGTCCGGAGAAACAGAATTCGGTCTGCGGACCGACAAACCGGCGATTTTAGAAGCCCTGTCGGTGACATTTCCTTTGATGAATGCAGAGCATTAAATCATTTAATTTAGGGTAACTAAAGGGCGTGGCTATACCGTACTACAACTACCAGATATTGGAATTTAGAGTACGGTCACAGTGTTGCTAAGTACACCATGCTACGAAAAAGATAGCGAGTCTGTCTCAGCTCGTTGGTTATTTAAACACTTTGATGAGCCAACACCAGAGACAAGACTTTATATATTGCATATTGTACTTTTCATTATATACATTTGTGTCGAATTGCTTGCTGTTTTACACACAAGTATATTTACTTTAACCTGCAGCTGGTGAGTAATGCCATCCAGTTTCTGGCATCCGTTGCAGAACGTCCGGCATACATGAGTTTGTTTGAAGATCCCGCCACCTTGGCCAACATCTGTGAGAAAGTCATAGTACCAAATATACAATTCAGATGTAAGTTAGCAACTAAAATCAATCTATTAGGCAAAATATATAGCTAAAAATGATTGGTCAATGTAAAAATAGATCTTGAAACACTTGAAATTTATATAAAAGTATTTAACTAGAATAAATCTAAGTTCATGTAATACTAGAAAACCTTACAATCTGTTTTCGTATCTTATAGAAGTCAAGAATTTTAACTTGGTTTGACTTGCATTTATAGAAAGATTGCAATTTGATTGAATAAAACACAACAACTATGATAAAAAGTCTTATTCTCTCTACAACTCTTCAAGATTTGTAGCCTCACTCATGAAAATTCATAGGTCCATGGTGAGAAGCTGACACCTATACATTGTGTAGTCAATAGATTCAACGGCAAGGTAACCATGACCTGATCATGAAATCCCTTGTCTGCTCTATTACTCTTTAAGATTCGTAGCCACACTCATGACATTTCACAGATAATTTCCATGGTCCCAATTGGGGTATATCAGTCAGTTGTTCAAGACAAGTATTTTTAGTCTTATTTTTGAGCCTTGGAAACCCTCATTTGTGATCGATCATTTTCAGCCTCTGACGAAGAATTGTTTGAAGATAATCCTGAGGAATATATCAGGAGAGACATAGAGGGTTCAGGTAATACTTCACTTTACAGTTAATCAGGAGAGACATAGAGGGTTCAGGTAATACTTCACTTTACAGTTAATCAGGAGAGACATAGAGGGTTCAGGTAATACTTCACTTTACAGTTAATCTTTAAGTATAAACATTTAAAATTCCTTTTTGTCAACATAAACTGCATTGTAGATAAAATGTGTTATTATAAGGCCACCCTTAAAAATATTTATGTTTTCCCTTTCCCGACCCTAATTTCAAATTTTGGGTCGGTAGGTAGGCAAATATTTATTTTGTAAAAACAAAATATACTGCACACTCAGTTCCGAGTAATATTACTTAGAATGTTTTGTTTAAAAAAAAAGGGGTTGCAGCTAGGAAAGGATAAAACTGCTGCTGCAGAGCTTTTAATCACCTTACACTTTGTAAGTTACGCTTTGAAAATTTGAGCCATTTCTGTACTGTATTTAACGGTAAGAGATTGCAAAATTTTACGTCCTAAGTTTGCTCACCTGCTTGAGCCAAACGATTATTCTTTCAATAATGAAACTTTGAAGGGAAAAACATTTTCTGTGTTGTGTGTTGTTTCAGTCTGTTTTCCGAAAGGAAAGATACATAGCGGAAATTCCCGAGTTGCGTTTCTTTATTCCTTTATTATAGGTCCATGTAAAACTTCTCAAATTTGATAACACTATTAACAAATTACTCTAATGACTGTGGGATAGATATTTTAGGTATAAACTTTCTAACTGTGTTTGTTTTGAAGACATATTTCCATTTTAAAAAACGAAAACTAAATATTGTGAAATTGTAATGTTTCACATTAATTTTGATAAAAAAAATATGTAAGATGTCCTAACAACAGGGGCCAAATTAATCGTTAATGAATTCATTGAGGACCTCGTTCCAAGCATTCAACGTGTTCAATGTAGATAAGGAAATAGCTTTAACTGTGAAATTGTAATGTTTCACATTAATTTTGATAAAAAAAAATATGTAAGATGTCCTAACAACAGGGGCCAAATTAATCGTTATTGAATTCATTGAGGACCTCGTTCCAAGTATTTGAAAAAAAATTGCAGGAACAATCAATTTAACTCAATAGTTAAATTTAATTTAAAACCGATTTTTATTGTAACAATCGACCAGAGAATATGTTCTTTAGGCTGCATCAGCCAATGACCCTGGTAGAGTTAGCGATCACATGTCTGGTCATAAAGTGACTGTAATTATCTACCTTAAGTGCTCACTTGAAATTGATTGGAAAAAGTGCTAAGCAAGTGGCGAACATAGTTTTGTTATTAGCGGCATCTCAATTAGACGGACAGATCGCCAATTGTAAAAAAAAAAAAAATCCAAAAATGAGAGAAAAAAAATTGGGTCAGGCCCTTTTTTTAGCTCTACTGATCAGAGATCAGCAGAGCTTATGCCGTGGTGCGGCGTCCGTCGTCCGTCCGTCCGTCTGTCTGTCCGTTAACTTTTATTTGTAGCGACTACTCCTCTGAAACTACTGGATGGATATTCACAAAACTTTACAAAAATGTTGCCCATGAAGTCTAGTTGATCCTAGCAAAAATTCATGTTGATGTGAAATCCAAGATGGCCGCCAAAGCTAAAAATAGATTTTTTAAATACAAGTTTGTAGCGACTACTTCTTGAAAACTATAAGTGATATTGATATGGGACTTTTTCTAAAATGATCAGCATGACATGATGTTGGTCCTTATCAAAAATTGTTTTGATTCGACGTTAAACGTGGCTGCCAGCGGCCATCTTTGTTTACATAGAGTCATATAGTAAAAACTTGTAGCGACTACTCCTCTAAAACTACTTGGCGGATTTTCATGAAACTTTACAGGAATGTTGCTCTTAATGTCTAATTGATCCTAGCAAAATTTCAGATCGGCCAGAAATTTAAGATGGCTGCCACAGTTAAAAATAGATTTTTAAAAAATAAGTTTGTAGCGACTACTTCTTGAAAACTATAAGTGATATTGATATGGGACTTTTTCTAAAATGATCAGCATGACATGATGGTTATCCGAGTCGAACATTATTTTGATTCGACATTAAACATGGCTGCCAGTGGTCATCTTTGTTTACATAGAGTTATATAATGAAAACTTGTAGCGACTACTCCTCTGAAACTACTTGATGGATTTTCATGAAACTTCACAAAAATGTTGCTCTTGATGTCTAATTGATCCTAGCAAAATTTCAGGTCGGCCGGAAATTCAAGATGGCCGCCATGGCTAAAAATAGATTTTCATGCAAGTTTGTAGCGACTACTTCTTGAAAACTGTAAGTGATATTGATATTGGACTTTTTCTAAAATGATCAGCATGACATGATGTTGGTCCTTATCAAAAATCATTTTGATTCGACGTTAAACGTGGCTGCCAGCGGCAATCTTTGTTTACATAGAGTTATATAGTAAAAACTTGTAGCGACTACTCCTCTGAAAGTACTTGGCGGATTTTCATGAAACTTTACAGGAATGTTGCTCTTAATGTCTAATTGATCCTAGCAAAATTTCAGATCGGCCAGAAATTCAAGATGGCTGCCACAGTTAAAAATAGATTTTTAAAAAATAAGTTTGTAGCGACTACTTCTTGAAAACTATAAGAGATATTGATATGGGACTTTTTCTAAAATGATCAGCATGACATGATGGTTATCCGAGTCGAACATTATTTTGATTCAATGTTAAACATGGCTGTCAGTGGCCATCTTTGTTTACATAGAGTTATATAATGAAAACTTGTAGCGACTACTCCTCTGAAACTACTTGACGGATTTTCATGAAACTTCACAGGAATGTTGCTCTTGATGTCTAATTGATCCTAGCAAAATTTCAGGTCGGCCGGAAATTCATGATGGCC
The DNA here is from genome assembly GCA_037043455.1 of Cyrtodaria siliqua. Taxonomy (NCBI): domain Eukaryota; kingdom Metazoa; phylum Mollusca; class Bivalvia; order Adapedonta; family Hiatellidae; genus Cyrtodaria; species Cyrtodaria siliqua. Next base: position 33,145 of record JAWPHD010014806.1, on the reverse strand, counting down.
ACCACAGCTAAAAATAGATTTTCAAAAAAACAGTTTGTAGCGACTACTTCCTGAAATCAAAATCAATCAGTAGAGCTTCAAGGTCATTGACCTCTTGTTTTGTCTGTCGGTGAAAGGGCAAACATTAAAACTTTTAAGTGTGGCCTAAGGATTTGTATTTGTCTCGTTATATATAGAATCTAGGCCATATTTTGCCAAGACACTTGAGCAAAGCAAATTGTTTATCTTCAAATAAAAATAAACTAACTTTGTTTAAATTAGGTGGGAACATTTTACAATTACAAAGCATATTTGATGTCTATGGTAAAAATATATATTCTTATTAATGAAAAGTTATATAGATTAAAACATAATGTTAAGGCCAGACAGAATTATATGTCTGATTCAGGTTACGGAGTCAAAAAAATTAGGGTAGGTAGGTAGGGATTTTTTTTTTTTTTTTTTTTTTTTTTTTTTTGAAAAGCCTGTATTATGAAACTATATACCCTGTTTTAACTGCCACATTAAAGGCGAGTATCATGTATATCCATCTATTATTTGTTTTTCTCTTTTAGGATGCAATTCTTTTGATGTAGTATACCCTTATTGCTTTCTGACACTGCTTAATGGTGTATAATAACTGCATTAACACAAGCATAACTATTATATGTAGCAGTCTTTATGCACCCTTTGGCTTTCAGTCATCCTCTGTGGCATGCTAACTTGCTTTCATAATTTTTCGAAGGGGACCATTAACTGAACTAGTGGTCCGACACATTTGCTTTGTAATATTATGTCATATCATATACTTGGACAGGAGGAAATTCCAGACATTTAATAATATTTAAACTGTATTTTTTCATCATGACAAGGCATACCTACATAATTATGATTTTAAAATGCTTTCGTAGTATATTAAACCACAGTTTATGTCTCGGTAATCATATATAACATGCCATGAACACTTTAGCAAAGAAAAACTAAAAAGAAACACGCGAACACCTTAAATTTGGTGTCCGATTGCTTCCCGAATACGTTGCTAACGACGCAGTGGGGTAGATAATCTTTGCTGGCTGGTGGGTGTTTCGTTCCCAACACCTCATGAAATCGCCAGCTGTGTGGTATTGTGGCCATGTAAATCTGCTCGGTCTTCAGATGACGACATTTGTCAATCGTGATAACCAAAATACTCGCCATGTTACATGTCTTACCCCACCACCTTCTGAATGACCTTGCAGTGATCCAGACGCTTGCCGGAAAAGCGAGACAACTCTTACTGTACTTCTTCTTCCGGTTAAACTTCATTCCTCGTAACGAATATTCTCGAAGTGGGTGACTATACAGGTGTCGCTGAGGATAGTGCAGTGAAATTTAACCGGTATATATACAAGATAAAAACGGTTTACGCAGCGTTGGTTATTTTTTCACATTGCACATTCGTACTCATTCAACTTCGTACTTTGAAAATTTCGAAAAAAAAGTTTAGACACGCAGGAAAAAATTAGGGTCGGTCGGGTAACCTGAACCAGACATATAATTCTGTTTGGCCTAAAGAACAGAGGGCTTTAGATTGAATCATCGAATAGGCACATTTTGTGCTGGCATTTTGTGCCTTGCCGTAACAAGACACATAAGCTAGATTTTTCTGAATATACTCGGTTAACCTAACCTTCAGGGACACGCGTACACTTGTGAATATTGCACAGATCGATGTTTCAGATGTTGATACTCGGCGTAGAGCAGCCTGTGACCTGGTACAAGCACTGTGTAAATCATTTGAAGGTCCGGTCATTCAAAACTTCTCCCAGTATGTGCAGGGATTACTAACTGTAAGTTGAGAAAGCTTTCTTCTGTATTAAAATTCATATAATGGTAATCAGACATGCACCATTTCACATGATTGTTGAGACTATTTGAAAAAACGGGACTTATTATAACATGGCACTGTACGTCCAGACGTCCGTCCTTTTGTTAACTTTGCCTATGTGCGCAATAACTCGAACAAATGGTATCTGTTTATGCCCAGACTGGTTCACTATGTTTATATTTGTAAAATAAAGTTCAGATTGTAGATAACCAAATATTGATATGCACAGATGCATCCTCTTAACAGATGATTAATATTGGTTCAGGTGATTTTAACTCAGTATTGCCAACTGGCAAATTATTTACTGTTTGCCTTGCTCTTGATAAACTTTACAGTTTCATTCACACTTATTTGTCATCTGTGATACTTTATGCCAATATCGCTTACAATAATTATGTATCGAGACAAGTTGGCTATTCATTGTGTTTTTCCTACAACATGTATTTCATGGTTGCCTATCCCAGTTTGGTGATTCTCTGGCTTTCTCAGCAATAAGAGCATTATATTGCAACTATTTACAAAGCTGTGTGGCTAAGTTTGGACATTACAGCATTCATTTTACAGAAAGAAAGCCTGGTATTATTGTTACTACATTACAGGAATACGCCACTTGCCCAACAGAGAAATGGAAGAGCAAAGATGCAGCCATATACCTTGTCACATCTCTGGCAGCCAAGGCACAGACACAAAAGGTATGAATACGTTACATACTGATTATGAACCAGTTCAGCACCTTGTCATTATGTCTCGTCACATCTCTGGTAGCAGAGGCACAAACACATATGAGCCTAAACACGCGAAAACTACCTTTCAGACAAAATTTTGGCATTCTATGTTTTTTATGTTTGTGAAACACGATGATTTTCTGTTTAAAAATATTTTTATTTTATTTTGATATCTTAATTAAAAATGATTTTATCTCAATTTGAAAATTAAAGATTGTACTCACCATTAATTTTGACACTGACATCGGCATCTTAGACGACGTCGTTTATTAAATAACAACAAAAAACATAAACAATTATCATTTTCTATAGCATCAACTACTTATATTAACAAACATATTCCCTATGATATAATGATTAAGTAAAACACGGAAGTGACGAGAATTTTGACTAGTAAATAATTGATTACCGGCCGACGTCATAAACTGTTACTTTATGACGTTGTCGTCCGTTTCGGACGTTTTCGTGTATTGCGGCCCATATATTTATGTTACTGTTAATTAGGACACATAAAATCCATGTTGCCATTTACCTTTTTGTACGCCTCATCTGTGTCATAAAAAGTACTATATCATTGTAGACATTTTGGTAATTAGTGGTCTGTTTTGTATGTACTTTATACTTTAATATATAAATGTGTCATTTTTTCCCCAGCATGGTATTACACAGACGAGTGAGCTGGTGAACATCACAGACTTCTTCAACAGTCAGATAGTAACAGACATACACGACACTGACGGTAAATATGTCTGTAGCTAGTCATTCTGTACTTCAACAGTACTGTGAATTGTGTTTTTAATAGATATTGAAAAGGGGATCCCTTGGAAGCAACAAACACAAACAAGAGATAAAAGTAGCAGACACGGTTTTATTGAGTCTGTTCATGAGAGGTAGAGTGCAACACATCTCACTCCTACTAGCACTGGCTTAAGCGATATTCTACATTAAAGTCACAAAGATTGGGGTTGATGATCCCAAAGGACCAGTTAGTAATAACACTACTGATTTGTAGTCGGCAACTTTTTACGGCCGCTACACAGCACTAAACAAACGCTAGTGTGAATGATAATAAATACTGAAAAGGCGATGCCTTGGAAGCAGCAAACACAAGAGATAAAAGTAGCAGATTTGGTTTTATTGAGTCTGTTCATGAGAGGTAATGTAGAGTGCCACACATCTCACGCCTCCTAGCACCTACTTAAGCGATATTCAACTTTAAAGCCACAAAGATTGGGCTTGATGATCCCAAAGGACCAGTTTATAGTAATAACACTACTGATCTGTAGTCATCAGATGACCGAATGGCATTTGGTGGTGAGCGGCGTCAACTCGTGGTTACCGCTGAATAATTTTTGTAAGAATGAGGTATTGCGACAAAACTTGCTGGGTACGTAGCTTATATGGAAAGGAAGGTTGGGATTGCATTTGGGGTCACTGTGGTCAAGGTCTCTGGTACTGAAAATAGAAAACATGGTTTCCGCTCAATAACTTTTGTTGGAAGTGAGGTATTGTGACGAAACTAGCTTATATGGAAAGGAAGTTTATGATTGCATTTTGGGTCAAGGTCGCTGTTATCAAAATTAGAAAAATGCTTTCTTTTCAATAACTTTCATTAGGAATGAGGTATTGTGACGAAACTTGCTGTGTAGGTAGTTTATTATGGAATGGAAGCTTGGGATGGCATATGAGGTCACTTGGTTCAAGGTCATTGCCCCTGTTAACAAAAATAAAAAATAGACATTTTGTAGAAAGCTTATGGAAAACCTGGTTACTTTGTGTTGCCTTGAATTTGCCTTGTACTATTTGCCAATAGTAACTGCATTGAAAATGAGCATTCCTATATTCACAAACAACAGATGAGTCCCAGAAGCAAATTCAAAAAATAAACATTGTGTACACAGTGATAACAACATATGAGGAGGAGGGCTATAATATGCGTGTGTGTAGTTCTAAGGTTTATAGTCCCTCCACCTTTTAACCAATAGGACGTCCTAAAGGTGTAGGTACAATAGAGTGGACTAGGCTAAAATACATATTGTATGTGTCGCAAGAGGAGGGCGGGATTGAAAAAATCACATGTCTGCTCATATTGATGAGTGGATTTTGAGTAAGGCTGCAGTCTTTTCGTTGCCTAATTTGCTGGGATGAGTGGATTAATGTAAATAACAACAATGCAGCTATTTTCTCCTTTTCAGTTGTATTGTCTGTTAACTTCGTCAATGTCTGAATCAATCGTTATCCATGTTCAGTAAAGTGCAACCTTATTAAAACTTCCATTATTTTAACTGGTATCCTGACCATAAAGTAGTCCATAGTAAATGTAGTTCATCAGGGAACCAGCACTATATTTGAATAGACTGCTTTACTATATGTTGTATGTATAAATTTAATCCGGAGTTGATGTTTTAAATAAAAAGAAAATCCAAATTCTGTTTTCTGTAATAAAAAATAATTCTGAGTTGATACGCTCATGGGTTGTTATCTATACTGTTTTAGAGTGTCATAAATTACACTTTGATAAAACTACAAGGGGTTGATGCACTATTTTCAAACACGCTTTATTTAAAAGGGCTCTGAACAACTTGAAAAAAATGAAAGAATTATGGAAATGCCAGGAAAATAAAGGAGATATGACCTATTGAAAGTTTGCAAAGAAACATAAGTGGAGGCTGCCATCTTGGAACGATGACTTCATCGCACCTTTTTACCATATAATGATATTGACAAAATGTCTTTTAAGCCTACAATTTATACATTTTACATCTATATATTTATTTTTAATCAATTAACAGTGATTTTCTTTGCTTTAAAATGTATTTTGTAAGACATACAGAATGTGTTACTTCATGTTCAATGTAGTCTGTCGTCTGACATTGGAAAATAAGATCATAAGTCACTCAATAGTAAATGTAGAAACATATGTTTATTTAGTAATTTTACAATACAACTTCTACAGATAGTGGTAACATTATTTGGCTGGATTGTGTTTGGAGTGTATTCCCAAGGTTTATAGCCTGCCTGCTAGATCACAGTACTAAGAGTCGGGACTGTTGTGTTTGTGTTTTAAGGTTTATGGTGCATTTGAATGCATTTATGGACTTCAGTTAAGTCGCTCGATTGACTGGTCAACTGGGAAATACTTCCCAGTATTGCAAAATGTTATCCAGTTCTTTCCAGATCAGGATCAACTTCCCAATCCCTTGATCACTAAGCCCCATTGCTTACCATTAAACTTCACAGCCACCCTTGTGTGCAGAGAGATGGTACCCTTAATCTGTTATATTATTCTGTTGGATCGATAAATAGAACCCCTGAAACATGATAGGAAATTCCCAACAAATCTGAAGGCTTCTCTGCGAGCAAATTAATACCCCTCTTTAATACAATGTATGAATAAATTATATGCTATGGTTGCAATGTTCCAGTGTCATAGTATAATAATATACTCATTACATTATCGAGGGCTTGGTGGAAAACTATTGTAACTAAAGATACAATAGTTTTCCACCAAGCCACTTTCAAAATCGCAACATTTTTTATCATTTTTAGTCCGCTGTTTTTGTTTAAATCAAGATTGTATTTTACCGAGTGTTGAGTGTTTTCAAATGTACTTGGTGTATGTTTATGAGTGAGAACAATAACAGCCAATAACACAAAAAAGAACATATATATAACATACAATTATGAGAACTAAAGGGACTGGAGGCAATGAGGAAGAATTGTGAATATGTGTCAATAGATAAGTTGGACCTCATACAAAGTGTGCAGGTGCACTAAGTTGGACCTCATACAATGTGTGCAGGTGCACTAAGTTGGACCTCATACAAAGTGTGCAGGTGCACTAAATTGGACCTCATGCTCAGTCTGGTTTTTATTAATTATTCATCAACAAGTTCATAAGACTGACACAAAAATACATTCAAATCAATTCCAGTCCCTTTATAAAGTTTACATAAAATCAAAAAGGACATAAAAACAAGCGAATAGCTGGGTTTTGATTATTTTACAATGGTATTATAGTTTGTTGAAATGCATGCAAAACAACATAAACTTGTGTCTTCATACTGGTATTACTGAGCAATACTTCACATTTGTATAACTGACTAATTACTCCATAATTCACACTGCAAACTATTAAAACAACTTGTCACATGTATTTATTTTGCAATTTCTCATCTATAAATGGCAGCTCTTTTAATTTGTTAAACAATGATAATTCAGGGCACACTCTGGAATTTAGTAACAAAAGTAAAATGTGTGTGTATGGGGTTCGGGGTGGTGTGTGTACAGGGTGGGGGAGGGGGGGATTTAACACTACCTGGCTCTGAAATTGTGGAAATACATGTATACAGAAGTATTACCAACAAGAATTGTATATATTTCTGTATTGCAATATGTGTTGGGAGGAACTATTGTTTTGGTATTTACCATTCCACTGAGTTACGAACTATATCAATTAAAGTCGTTTGCCAATGTATGTAGTTTTATAACGTCATTTCATACTTGATATTACCACATGTAACATCATCAGATAACAATATGCAAGATATATGCGGAAATAAACAATGAAAAGATATGAGAGATCAGTACCGATACATATCATGTCGGCAACTTGAGTACTGTAATTATAGGGTTTACTCTATTGAAATTTGTGACGGTATATCAGTTGCTTAATGGTTGCAAATTTGGCAACGCGATAGCAGAACCGTTAAACATACTTTCCGACCATTAAACATCAACCAATCGCATCGCAGGATTTTTGTCAAGAACATCTTATTGGTTCAGCATTAAATCATCATAAATACAGCTTATCAAACATTAAGCCTGCTTCTCCAGAATCACTGTACCAGATAATGTAGTGATTCTGGAGAGTATGGTTGCCAGATAGTAGGTAATTTTGAACTTGTACTGCTTTATTTAAATATAGAAGTAAGGCAATTTACCAAAATCTCGACTTAACCATTTTGAAATATGTTGTCAATGTTTTATGCCCCTGCCATTCGAAGAATGGTGGAGGGGCATATAGTGTTGCCCCCGTCCGTGCATCCATGTCAGAATTGTTGTCTGGACTCTCATTGTTATTCAATATTCTCAAAACTTTGTCAAATTGTATATGGGCACACTGTCTCAGATAAGTTTGATAACCAGTCCCATGGTTTCAGTAATTCCAGAGTTATGCCCCTTGGAATAGTAGAAGTTATTATTGTCCAGACTCGAACATGGTTTATTATTATCCAATCTATTCCAGACTTGGTCAAATTGTACATGGGCATAATGTCTCGGCGAGGTTCGATAATCTGCCCCATCGCTTCTCTAATTCCAGAGTTATGCCCCTTAGAATAGTAACAATTCACAAAATTAATGGTTGTCTGGACTCTTACTAAAGATAATTCTTTTCTAGTCTAGATCAAATTGTATATGGGTGCAATGTCTCAGATAAGTTTGATAATCGGCCCCATCGCCTCAGTATTTCCAGAGTTATACGCCTTGTAATAATAAGAATTTACAAAATTGGTCCAGACTCTAACTTGGGTAATTGTTAACCAATCTTCTCCAAACTTGGTTAAATTGCATATGGGCACAATATCGTTGCTAAGTTCTATAATCTGCCCCATTGCCTCTGTAATTTTAGAGTTATGCCCCTTTGAATAATATAAATTCTTGAAATTAATGTTTTCCAGACTCATAACTTGGGTAATAGTTATCAAGTCGTCTCTAAACTTAGTCAAACTGTATATGGACACAATGACTTTGCCAGGTTTGATAATTGGCCCATCAACTCAGTTTTGCAGGGTTCGACACTTAACACAGGTCCGCTACCCGAGGCTACCTGATTTTCGGAAGGACCACACCTTTCCTAAAGATTGGTGGCCCGTTGGGCCTGCTATTTTAAATTACGGACATTAAAATTATACATATGTATATTCATCTCATTTAGTAGGATTATACATATAGGACCATCAATCGTTTGCATGACTGACTTTGTGTAAGGGGTTAAAAATGTTGAAATTCTAAAAAAAGAGACCCTCTGCCACCAAAATAACAAAGTTGAAAAATAATGTAAACATAGAAAGAAACAATACTGTATATTATGTGTTTTTAGCTCTACTGGCCAAGGGCCAGCAGAGCTTATGGGATGCTGTGTTGTCCGTCGTCTGTCGTCTGTCGTCCGTTAACTTTTCTTCAAACGACTTCTTCTCAGAAACCGCTTGGCTAATTTTGACCAAACTTCACGTGGATGATCCTTAGTTGAATGCTTTTTAGATATGTTAAAATTAGGTCAATGCTACATCCAAGATGGCTGCCATTACCATATATGGTCGAAACCTTAAAAAATCTTCTTCTCCAGAACCGCTGGACAGATTTCAACAGTTTTTCTTTTAAAATGATCGCCAACGCCTAGACTATCAAGTTTGTTCAAATAAAGTCCCCGGGGTCAAAAATGGCCGTGCCCCGGGGGTCAAAAATTTGTATATTGAGGTTTTGCCTGTTTTTCATATAGACATATAGGAAAAAACTTTAAAAAATCTTCTTCTCTGAAACCACAAGGCACAGAGCTCTCATGTATTACATGTAGCATCAGCTTATGGTCCTCTACTAAGTTTGTTCAAATGGTGACCCTGGGGTCAAATTTGACCCCGCCCCGGGGGTCACAGTTTTACATAGACTTATATAGGATTTTTTTTAAAAAAATCTTCTTCTCGGAAACTACAAGAGCCAGAGGTTTGATATTTTGCATTTACTATAAGCTTATGGTCCTTTACCAAGTTTGTTCAAATGGTGACCCTCGGGTCACTTTTGGCCCCGCCCCAAGGGTCACATGTTTTACATAGACATGTATAGGGAAAAACTTAAAAAATCTTCTTCTCTGAAACTGCAAGAGCTAGATGTTTAATATTTTGCATTTGCTATAAGCTTGTGGTCCTCTATCAAGTTTGTTCAAATGGTGACCCAGGGGTCACATTTGGCCCCACCCCGGGGGTCACAGTTTTACATAGGCTTGTATAGGGAAAAACTGAAAAAAATCTTCTTCTCTGGAACCACATGGCACAGAGCTCTCATGTAATACATGTAGCATCAGCTTATGGTCCTCTACTAAGTTTGTTCAAATGGTGACCCGGGGGTCAAATTTGTCCCCGCCCCGAGGGTCACAGTTTTACATAGACTTATATAGGATTTTTTTTTTAAAAATCTTCTTCTCGCCAACTACAAGAGTCAGAGGTTTGATATGTTACATTTATTATAAGCTTATGGTCCTTTACCAAGTTTGTTCAAATAGTGACAATAGTGACCCTGGGGTCACATTTGGTCCCGCCCCAAGGGTCACATGTTTTACATAGACATGTATAGGGAAAAACTTAAAAAATCTTCCTTCTCTGAAACTGCAAGAGCCAGAGGTTTAATATTTTGGTGTTGCTATAAGCTTATGGTCCTTTACCTATTTTGTTCAAATGGGGACCCTGGGGTCACATCTGGCCCTGCCCCGGGGATTCACAGTTTTACATAAATGCTTGTAGAGGGAAAAACTGAAGAAAAAGAATCTTCTCTGGAACTGCAAGAGCCAGAGGTTTAATATTTTGCATTTGCTAAAAGCTTATGGTCCTTTACCAAGTTTGTTCAAATGGTGACCCTGGGGTCACATTTGGCCCCGCCCCAAGGGTCACATGTTTTACATAGACATGTATAGGGAAAAACTTAAAAAATCTTCTTCTCTGAAACTGCAAGAGCCAGAGGTTTAATATTTTGCATTTGCTATAAGCTTGTGGTCCTCTATCAAGTTTGTTCAAATGGTGACCCAGGGGTCACATTTGGCCCCACCCCGGGGGTCACAGTTTTACATAGGCTTGTATAGGGAAAAACTGAAAAAAATCTTCTTCTCTGGAACCACATGGCACAGAGCTCTCATGTAATACATGTAGCATCAGCTTATGGTCCTCTACTAAGTTTGTTCAAATGGTGACCCGGGGGTCAAATTTGTCCCCGCCCCGAGGGTCACAGTTTTACATAGACTTAATTATATAGGATTTTTTTTTTAAAAATCTTCTTCTCTGGAACTGCAAGAGCCAGAGGTTTAATATTTTGCATTTGCTGTAAGTTTATGGTCCTTTACCAAGTTTGTTCAAATGGTAACCCTCGGGTCACATGTTTTACATAGACTTGTATAGAGATTTTTTTTTTTGAATTATTATTATTTTTTTTATTTTTTTTGAATTATTTTGTTTTTAAATATATTTTTTTGAAATTTTTTTATGAATTTTTTTTTATGAATTTTTTTTTTTTGAAATATCTACTCTTTTTTTTTATGAATTTTTTGCAATTTTTTTTGCAATTTTTTTTGAAATTTTTTTTGCATTTTTAGCTCTATGTTCGACCAGTCGGACCAGTAACAGAGGTGTTCTTGATTTAGTTAAACATGCTATATGTTGCCTCGTTGATACGGTTTTGCCTTCATTTTTCATCTGATCTTTACCAAACTTTACCAGATTCTTTAGTTATGGCCTTTGATTTAGTTAAAAAGCTGTTTTTTGCCCGAAACTTTCAAAAAAACGTAAATGGCAGTCACTCACTTCATTGATGTTATAAGAGCCATGTTAGCCAGTAGAGCGTCCACAGGCCCTCTTGGGCCTCTTGTTTTAATTTTAATGTTCGGAAAGTATAGCTGTACATGAGAAGGCCCACCTATCTGTTAGAAGGACCATCAGTTTACAAAGACAGGAAGTCCTGCAGGCTTCCTCTTTATAAAAGTTTGTGTCGAACCTTGTTATACTTCTTGGAATAGTACAAAATCTTCAAATAATTCACAAAAGATAATTTCCTTATTAAAATGTGTGAAGTATGGACACATTTCTAGTTTAGATAAATTATGGTGTATCTAATGAGATTGTCTAAAGCTTTTGCGGAGTATAGCGGGATGTCTGATTAAATACTTTTTGCCAATTAAACGGGGGTACTTAGGATTTTGTCCACATATGTGCAAAATACTTCTACTTATCCCCCATCAAATTACTATTCTAACAATACTCAGACTGAGTCTGATATATTGCCTACCAAAATGCATGTATTCAAGTTCAGCACAAGCGGTTTACCCCTTAAAGATGGCATACAGTACCTTTAACCCTTAGCTCGCTATGAATATATAATGGACTGCCTTTTCTTTAAATTTAGACCATACCATTTATGTGACAAAGGGGTATTTTGGAGAAATGACTGATGAGCAGCCAGACACTGAATCTGGGTTTACAATGGACGCAAAGGCTATTGTAGTCGCCCTTAGCAGGCTAAGGGTTAAAGGGACATAGGGCGATCTTGATTTTTTTAAAAATTGTGGTGTTCCTGAAATTGTGGCGTCCTGTTAGTTTTTCGATCATTTATAATAATATTTAGAATAGCTCAAAGCAAATTGTTTTTACATAGTACTAACATTCATTTTATTGCATCAGTAATATATTTTAACATTTTATTTATTTACATGCAAGCAGGTTTAAAGAAACTAGCCTGCCAAATAACAGCAAAATTACACAACAAAACCATATATCAAAACTCTATCCATGTGTTCAGATCATAATAATGTATATTTGCCAAATGAAAGTAAAATTACCCGTGATTGAATACGCATAAAAATGAATTATGAGTTGGTAACTCATTTGACACGACACAATTTGGTTGTTGCTGGCGGGATAGCTACTTTAAGTCAAAATGATAGTAGATTGCTACTTTTAATGCTTGATACCAACCAGGGCCCAAGTTTAAGCTGTTTCACTGACTTCTTGCCAATCAATTTCTCAAAATACCAGCCAGCTTTTGAAGCATTTGCACTATTGTGTAAGTACTTAATATCCTTCTAGCTTAGGTGAGTGATACAAAGTAAAAGTATATAGGCATTATATAGATCATAGGCAATCAATTACCAGTCAAAATGATAGCAAAAAGGGTTTTGTTTGCTAGACCAAGCTATATTATAATTTGCCAGTTCATTTTTTATCAACTATTTTGTAGTATATCTATATTCCTTTCGTAGTATATGTATATATGTATTCCACTAGACATAAAGCATGAACATTAAAACATATGTCAGCATTCCCACTAATTTCATGAACATGTTAGCTTCTCACTTGCCTCTACAGTGGCAACTCTAAATGTCCTGAAATTTTATTTCACATTGATTCCAAATACAAATTTTGAACACCAAAGTCTCAAATAGGCCTAGGTTATGATATTCTGTATTTATATCGATTTTCTGTCAAAAAATAACTGGCATCTGTTTGTAAAGTATGTAGCTGAAAATGCACATGTCGTCTGTATAACGATTTCTCCTTCCAGGAATCCAGCAGGATCACGTGAAATATTTTGACAGATTATCTCTAAAAATCTGTTATAACTATTGGATTGTAGTTGTTTGTGTCCCTAAAAAGGTAACCAATAAAGAATTTTCCGAATTAAAAAAGTGGTTACCCCTTTAGAAATGTGTGCCCGGTCATCTAAAGTGATCATTTTGTGGACAAATCAAAAACTGATATATGATTAGATGCCATGGTTACAATGAGCCTTGAATTTGCAGTATTGTACAAAAGTGAGTTGGGTTTCTTTACTACATCAGACTTGCCCAGCAGGACACCAAGCTTCTGTCCTCTACGGCTGATCTGGAGGACTTTTTTGGAACCATTGCCGCAGACAAACATCTGGCTGTTAGGTTCAGGATAAACACAATTGGCAATCTTCAGGTCTGGGTCTGTAAACTGTGACTGCTTGTTGCCTTGAAGATCCAGAGTTATAACACCATTATTTTCATCTGAGACATGGATCAGTGTGTTGTCGGTGGATACAGCAATATGGAATGGACATGAGAATATCTGCTGCCCGGCTGCATCTGTCTGGAATGTACGGAGGCACTTACCAGCGATGTTGTAAGTGTGGATCTGACCCGGACGGTCACATGAGACAAGCAGTTCTCCATTGATATAGGCCACACCCCAGCAGCGTTGATTCACATTAAATGATTTTGTTAGCATCATTCTTTGATCTAATGACACAAACTGAATCTTCTTTTTTGTTACCAGCACAACAGCTGCCTCTCCAGGACCAGTAGTACACACACCATATGGAAGGCTATATTTAGGAAAGTCACATGAGTCTCTCACCTTATAGGAACGGTCAAGTCGCTTTAACTTGTTATTGTCAAAGTCAGTGATCAACATTGTGCCATCTGGCAGCAGGCATGAGCCAGAAATATCACAGTCCTGTAAATCACCTGTGATCTTCACATCATAACGACCTCTGAGAGAAGCTGTATAAATCTGGTCTCCAAGGTCAGCCTGTTGGAAATCCCCGAATGACTTTACACTCACGATCGTATCTTCTAAGGCTGGATTTATCTCGAAACTAAGCGTTTCTGGTTTAGGAAGGGCTTTCATTTCCTGTAGGAGTTTCTTACCATCATTTTGGTTTTGTTTGCCCATTTTGATGTAGACGAATACTTGTGGCTCATTGTTGCTATCTGCTTTCTTCAGTTGGTCGATACGTGCCTCCAGCACTGATAGCATTCTTTCAAGAGATTTGATGTCAGAGTTAACCCTGTCTTCATCTTCCTTGTGTTTAGCATGAACTTGATCATACGCTGTCTTCTCTAGGTCGTCTAGATGGTGGTTTATAGTTTTGCGGAAATCTCCGATCTTGGTCAGGCAATATTTTTTCTCTTTGTCGAGCCTACTCCGGTCATCTTGTTTTGTTTTCTTTAACTTTTGTAATTCAGATTGGACTTTACCTATTGTGCATCCTTGATGTTTCTGTAATCCTGACTTTTTGTGACACCTCTCACTGCATCCAGGATATAGGTGATGTCAACACAGGACCTGCAAATAGATATTGACACTGATCAATGTTAAGTCGTATTATATTACCAGTCCATGTAAATGTATTCCCCATCAATCATCTCTGTAGTTATACCTTCTAGTGTTAGGGTCACAACATTCATATCAATGGATGCTGCTGCAACAAAGAAAAATAAATGTACAGTATAAAGTAATATTTTGTTAGGAAATATAAAATAACTTCATTCATTATTTAAAGCTCATACCATCTATATATTTGTGTAAATGCAATCGTTAGAGGTAGTGATGTACCGATTAATCGATTGTAACTGATAATTGGTTACTTAGGCATCCAATTACAGTGATCAGTTATGGAAGTCTGTAATCAATCATCGGTAAAACATAAAAATGCATTTTAATTAATAGAAATAAACCTGATTATCCAGGAGACTACAGTTACGAATTACACTTGTGAAAATGAGCATATACACAAATAAACACATCCGTATCAATTAGAATTAATTTTGCTGATTAACATGAAAATTAATAACAATGGCAAAAGAAACAAGACAGGAAAGAACAGAATACTTAATCAGAAATTATTTTAAGTTCAAGGCCAGAAACACAGATTAACATGCACATGTTACACTTATACGGTTGAATGTAACTGATGATCAGTTTTAAATTTCAACTGATTGCCCATCACTAATTAGAGGTCAAATACCGTATGCCCGTTTTAATGTCCCTAGGTGCATTGCATTTACAAATAGGGGGCCATTTTAAAATATATATATATTTTGACATAAAACCTCTGAAATGCTTGTAGGAAGGTATTTTTCTAAACTAAAACTCAGGACTGACAAGTATATTTTTTAGACCTGAGTAATATATAAACAAAATATATATATATATTTTAACATTTTGAATGGCCACATACATATAAAATGCACATGGAAGGGAGGCGTTGTGGGTGGAAGGGTAAACGGAGATGTACGTTCATTACCATTATTCATTTAAACTGTCCACTAAATCTTTCACTTTGTATCACAAAATATAGTTCTTATGTCCTTATCCTTTTTAGCTCCACTATTTGAAGTGTCGGTACAGAGTGTAGATAGGGCTAGTGCAAATCACCCTAGAGGCGTAGGAAGCCCCCTTCATGTTGATTTTGTCATTTTTGGTCGTGCTCATTAAAGGTTGTCATGATGACCCTGCATGTTTAAACTTTTAAAAAAACATCTTCCAAAAATTACACCAATCCCTGTCATCTCCTCAAAAACCGGTTTTGAAAGACAAAACTTCACATTGATGATTCTGAGAACAATGTTTTTAAAATTTGTTAAAATGCATAATTATTTTGCTACATGTAAACAAACATACCTGTGATTCACTGAAACACAAGTCCCACAGCACACTGCATCGTGATTGCCACAGAAGGTGTCTATAGGGTTGCCGTGGTGGATTTCACAACGCTCAGTAGGTACGAACTTGGCAAGAGGTGGGCCTTGACCTCTCATGGCTGCCGGGTCTTGTAGTTTGTGAGTTTTCATGGCTGGAAACCTGTCGTGTTCCTTCAGGCACCGGGAGCACAGAAACCCATTGCACTCCTGACAATATTTAACTGCCTCAATGTGTTTGTCATCAGCTGCACAAGGTCCACAGACAAACTCATAGAACTCCTCGGACGCTTTGTCCACCGATCTCACAAATGGTCTACTTGTCGCCATTTTGTAGGTGTATATCAACTGCTTGTTGTACTTCCTTGTTTAAACTGAGAGATTAGAAAATCAATAACTGGCTGAGGGCTATTATCACTTGAACACTACATGTACATTAACCCTGTGTTGAATAGTGTAAGATAATAATGTCAGTATTGTTCTAGCTCAAAAAAATCTTTAAAGACACACAACAATCTTGAAATATTTATTGTTCATAAAAATGTGTACCTCAAATTGACTTGACACTTACTTGCATATAATTAAATAAAAGGAAATAATAAAATTTAAAGATTGCAATTTTTCTCTGATATTCTACTTTAGTGCAATGCATAGAGGATCTTACATGAGTACTCATTCATTATTGAATTTATTAAACGAGTTGGCAAAATGATATAATGCGAGGCTCTTGCCGAGCATTATATCATTTTTGCTAACAAGTTCAATAATGAATGAGAACGAATGTTAGATTCTGTTTATCACATATTGACTTTTATTGCATTTTGCCTGTCGCTTTAACACACGAAACCATCATAAACCATGGGAATTGGATCATAGTCATTATCAATATAAAAAAAATTTGACAGCGCATACTAGGCTTATTTACATAGTTATATAACTAGTTGTATATTGAAATATAGAATGTGTTATTCCATTCCCACGCATAAGTTATGTGATAAAATTAACAATTAGTAATATACAATAAGAATTTGTTTTCAACTATTCAAATTATTAGTAATAATGATTTATAAATATGCCGTTGATGTACAAAAATAATGGGACGCTGCAAGCTTTAACAAAAATCAAGATTTGCCGTGTGTCCCTTTAAGGTTGATTCACTTTTGTAGGAGTAAATTATGATATGTTGAACTTGATATGAGCCTAGTACCATATCAGGGAATAAAAATCACATAAAACTCGGTCTTAAAAAAATATATTGGTATTTCTGATTAGAAAGGGAACTCATGATCACATGAATTGTGCTCATATTTATTGAAACATTGTAAAACAATACCAAAAATGAAAATTTAAGTGAAGGAACTAGTTATATGAACTGTTGAGATCCCCACTCTATAACCATTATTCACTCACTGGGCATGGACAGACGGATACAGTCATCCAACCAGCATTAGCCCCAAGGTTCATTCCCACCACTGGGAACATAGGCCCTGGGCCATAACTTGGAAACCGTTGAAATCCCTCAAATAGAATTTTGAATGGGACACCTATGTCATTCTCTATCGAGGGTTATACTTGAAGGGGTGAGCGGGGTAAACAATTATTTCTCTCTGAAGGGGGCAGTGTATTAGGCAGAAATTCAAGACTTGGGTGTGTAGATATACAAAATAATTAGCTAACATACCAAGTGGGTGTCTCTGGGGATTTGTTGTTTTTTTGCAGATGAAGGTGAAAAGGGTACATTTTGATCTTCTTCCTTCTTTAAATATATGCAAAACATAACAATATTATGGAAGTAAGTAATGGGAAGTATTGTTTAGTCCAAAAAAAAAAAATCTTTTTTTTTATACCACACCCATGTACCCTACCAAATATTGGCCTTATTTTTAAAAAACAGCTGTAAAAAAAAAAAAAAAAGACAGCTGCCATTTGGCTGGCTAATACACTGGAATCGGGTCATGTTGCATATCAAATTGAACATTATTCAGAGCATTGGTATAAAATGTTTGCCCAAGTGTCATAATAGAAAGTGTGGCAGGATCAAAGATGCGCCATTAACTACAAGGTTAAATTTTTATATGTACAGCAAACAATTATGAAATACTTTTTGGTGGCAACCCGACTGGTCTGAGACAACCTTTAAATGGTCCACCTAGCAGTCTCAGTACGGTAATAAAATTTAGCTGAAATTTGTTCCGTCTTAGTGATGTGATCAAGTCCAGTAGAGTGCGCTTCTTGGACCCTTTGTTGTTGTTTTCACACTTTTGTGTAATTAGCTTTACACAGCAGAGTGAGTGAAATTTCAAAATGAAAAGGGTGACTAAAATGAAAGCTAACGAGCTAAGTAGATAGGGGATCCCATCTCAAATATCTGCCATTCGCTGTCACGTACACATCTTAGCCAATCAGATATGAACACACTCCTTCAACGTAGGAGTTCATGTTACAATGAAACAGTAAGAATGCAAAGAAATGTTATTAAATTTTTTGAAACGTTGGCTGTAATGTTCATTTGGTGAATCTGACCTTGACCTTTAGACCCGGGGGCAGACCCTGTATTTGAAACCTATGTTATCTTAACATCCTAGGCAACCACTATGCCAAATATGAACACCATCCTTCAGCTGATAAAGGAGGAGTTTAGGTTAAAAGGAAACAATAAAAACCCATGAAGACCCCAATATAACCGTAAGTTTCTTCCCATTCTGGAGGAGGTCAGTACCTAATTGCAGTTTTATGTTGATTTTGGTGAATGCCTTTGACCTCTGGCTCCAGAGGTCGGACCATGGATCTGCAACCTACTTTGTCATCTAGGCATCGCCAAATGTGAACCCACTCCTCTAGATAACATAGGAGTTAAGGTTACGAGCAAAAGCGACTGACAGACGGACTAGACCGATTACATTTTGTCTTCGAAAAATGCGGATATAAAAATAAACTTCATACACCTTTGGTGTCACTCTTAATACGTACGTTGAAGATCTTGCTTGAGTGGTTGTTATTAAACGATAAAATTATATGATACAAAGCTGTGCCGCCGAGAATCTTATCAATTTTATCCAACTAGTTGGAATAAATTCAATAGACACAAATGTGAGAATTCATTTATCACATAACTCCAAAAATGCCACATGATCATGTACATGTATCAATGTCCTGCCTTTATGTATTGATGTTGTATGGTCTTCCTCTCACCACTGCGGGTTCGAATCCCACTATGAACTCGACTTCTAAGTGAGAACGTGTTGATTCTTACAGATGGCGGGAGGTGTACAATACTGGTTCTACCCAGAAAAGGTGTGTGGTCTGTCACATTTAACTTTACATGTATTGAAAATGATGAAAACACCATACAAACAAAGCATACAGCACCAAACAATGGAACTGCCTCCTTTTTATTGCAGTGAATTCCAAGCCAGTGATAAAAGCTGATTGCATTAAGTACTTGATGGTCTTTAGGAATCAGGTAAGTTTGATTTATAGTCCTCAGTTGTATTGGTCTACAGCATGACACTTCCCATGTTGGGTCTGAGCTAGTGTGTAGCATTGCAGAAGTGTATTTATTCTATTTGTTGCTTGGGATCTTCAGAAAAAGGGGTTTAGGGGGATGTAAAGATAGAAATATTGACTATGCAATAGTCCCTATTAATCTGTAACAATAAGACTATATCACATATTACATTTGTGTCACACATATACAAGTTTTAAAATCTGTATTAATGTACTGGGTAACCATGTCAAAAAGAAAAGCATAATGGGTATTTCTGCTATATATTGTATGTCTAATATGCTACTGCTAATCGAATGGTACAAGGCGACATTAGGCCTTTCCTTTCGGAAAGAAGTATGTAAAGCACAGAACACATCAAGTTTCATTATTGACAAAATTAGCATTTGGCTCAAGCAGGTGAGCAAACTTAGGCTTTAAAATTTGTAATCTCTTAACATAAGATTAACATTAATACTGTAATGGCTTGACTTTTTCAAGCGAAACTTCCAACATTATGAATTTTGTGTAACAAAAAATACTTTGAATAAAAGGTCTACAACATGGCAGGGTTGTCCTTCCTGTAATTAGTTGTAGCCCCTTTTTGTACAAAACACATTGAGATATATCTGGAATGTTTCGTGGAATTAGGTGCAGATAATATTGTAGTAACGGCAAATTTTAGCTCGTCTGATCAGAGATCAGCAGAGCTTATGCCGTGGTGCGGTGTCCGTCGTCAGGCCGTCCGTCTGTCTGTCTGTCTGTCCGTAAACTTTTATTTGTAGCGACAACTCCTCTGAAACTACTGGATGGATATTCATGAAACTTTACAGAAATGTTGCCCATGAAGTCTAGTTGATCCTAGCAAAAATTCATGTTGATGTGAAATCCAAGATGGCCACCAAAGCTAAAAATAGATTTTTAAAATACAAGTTTGTAGCGACTACGTCTTGAAAACTCTAAGTGATATTGATATGGGACTTTTTCTAAAATGATCAGCATGACATGATGTTGGTCCTTGTCGAAAATCCTTTTGATTCGACGTTAAACATGGCTGCCAGCGGCCATCTTTGTTTACATAGAGTTATATAATGAAAACTTGTAGCAACTACTCCTCTGAAACTACTCAACGGATTTTCATGAAACTTCGCAGGAATGTTGCTCTTAATGTCTAATTGATCCTAGCAAAATTTCAGATCGGCCAGAAATTCAAGATGGCCGCCACGACTAAAAATAGATTTTTAAAAAATAAGTTTGTAGCGACTACTTCTTGAAAACTATAAGTGATATTGATATGTGACTTTTTGTAAAATGATCAGCATGACATGATGGTTATCCGAGTTGAACATTATTTTGATTCGACATTAAACATGGCTGCCAGTGGCCATCTTTGTTAACATAGAGTTATATAATGAAAACTTGTAGCGACTACTCCTCTGAAACTACTTGACGGATTTTCATGAAACTTCACAGGAATGTTGCTCTTGATGTCTAATTGATCCTAGCAAAATTTCAGGTCGGCCGGAAATTCGATGGCCGCCACGGCTAAAAAGAAATTTTCAAAATACAAGTTTGTAGCGACTACTTCTTGAAAACTATAAGTGATATTGATATTGGACTTTTTCTAAAATGATCAGCATGATTTGATGTTGGTCCTTGTCAAAAATCGTTTTGATTCGACGTTAATCATGGTTGCCAGTGGCCATCTTTGTTTACATAGAATTATATAGTAAAAACTTGTAGCGACTACTCCTCTGAAACTACTTTGCGGATTTTCATGAAACTTTACAGGAATGTTGCTCTTAATGTCTAATTGATCCTAGCAAAATTTCAGGTCGACCGGAAATTCAAGATGGCCGCCACAGCTAAAAATAGATTTTCAAAATACAAGTTTGTAGCGACTACTTCTTGAAAACTATAAGTGATATTGATATGGGACTTTTTCTAAAATGATCAGTATGACATGATGTTGATCCTTGTCAAAAATTATTTTGATTTGACATTAAACATGGCCGCCAGCGGCCATCTTTGTTTACATAGTTATATAATGAAAACTTGTTGCGACTACCCCTATGTAACTACTTGATGGATTTTCATGAAACTTCACAGGAATGTTGACCTAGCTATCAAAAATCTATCGGTAGAGCTTCAAGGTCATTGACTTCTTGTTTGATTATGCGTTTCTTTTTCCTTTATTGCCTAATATATATATACTGAGGGAAAAAAGTTTAGCAAGTTTTTTAGATGAAATAATATTGTATACATTTTATGGACTTTACGGGCTCGACCCCTACGTTCATTTATTTGTTACTTCATTAAGATATTCGTCTGTTATTGATGTGTATTTAATAAAATATGTGTCTATGGCAGTAGTTTCTTGATTTTACAACCAAAAATGTATTATTTCCAGGGTGCAACAAAAACTTGCTAAACTTTTTTCCCTCAGTATATATGAGTTTTAAACACCTTGTAGGAGTGACAGGCGATTTACACCAAAACAAAAGCAATGTGCAATATTCTGATTAACATATTACAGAAATATTACTGAAAAGTTCATAAATCTCATTATATTCTACCTTTGTGTGACTGTTTTGCATATTTATACCTGCAGCTACCCAAGGAGTTGTTGATAGCGGCATTACCCCATCTGGTGCGCCACCTACAAGCAATGAGTCATGTGGTGCACACATACGCAGCACACTGCATAGAACGCCTAATGATGGTGCGAACGCCTCAAGGAAAACCTACGTATGTACTTCCTATTAATCTGATTTGTATTGGTCAGGGTGTACCAATTTAAGAAATAAATTTATGAAACTGAATTATTGTAAATTTAATTTTGAAATTTAGTTTGACTTTAAGATTCGACTTGTGACTGCATGAGTAACCTGTAGTTTTATTCGACTTTTAAAACCTAATCTTTCGTATTACTAAGAGGAACTGTCCATTATTGTTGACACGTGATATTTCCCTGTACCAAGTATCTTACCTCCGACAATTGAATTTAATCTCGGACAAAGTCGGATAAACATTTATTACAGAATTGGCACTGTAGGTCCGTCCGTCCATCCGTTACAAGTTTCATGCCGGCTTCATAACTCTCACTGCATTTTGAAATAAACTGGCACAAATACTCATCAAGATGATATGCAGAACCCAAAATCTGGGTCTATTCCTTCAAGGTCAAGGTCATATACTTTGTCTATGCATATAATAAGATCCATTTGGTGTCAGCTCCATAACTCTCACATGCATGGAGAGATTTCCGAATAAATTGGCATAAAAACTTACCTGATTATGACGACGATGTGCATAACCAAATGCCCGGGTCTGTATCTTCAAGGTCAAGGTCATAAAGGTTATATACCTCATATGCATACATTGTTTAACCTCTCTGTACGAAGTACCTACTAGGGATTATTTTGTTTAAAACCTGTACCGTGTTGTGAAGAGATGCTAAATCACATTTCTGCCTGTGTTTCCATTTGTGATGTGATTATATCATGATCAGATTCCATGCAAGGTGCTACTTGAGTGTTGATAAAAAACAATGATCATGGCTCTGGCAAAGAAAGGAGTGTTTACACCAGAATTTGCAGCAATTTCATCAGGTGAGACAGTTTTAGGCCCATCCTGCATATGTTTATTTTTATGTGTAAATGGAAGGTGGGCCTGGAATGTTCTTTCCTATAGTCTATAGACATCACCTTTTTGTGTTGGTGTGCCGTAAAACCCAGTTCACCTCCACTCTTCATGCTTACCACTGTTCCAAAAACTTCTTCCTGTTTATATAAGTTGTGTAAATGATGAATTGCCATCTTTTGTTTGCCAGTATCACCTTTAACGACATCCAGGGGTGTGCCAGCAGTATGATCCAGAATCTCTTTGGCGCCATGCAGCTGCCTGGCTCTACAGAAAATGAATATATCATGAAAGGTAGGTGGCACCTTTGTAGCTCATAAAGAAATAAATATATAAATATTATTTTAGGTAATTTGCTGGGGAAAGGTTAAAGACAGTTACTAGTAACTAGTACTAGTAAAATAAAAAATTCAAAGTAATTAAAATGTCTGGTCTTCCCTTAAACAGATGATCATCAGTTAGTTAATGGTAACATATTTCAGTTAATCAAATGTGTTTTTACAGCAATGCCGAGTAAAGTAATGGCTGGCGTGGCGCAGTCGATAGCACGGCGGATTTGTAACCGGAAGCCCCGGGTTCAATCCTCCGTGGTGCCACTGAGTTCCGTCGGTGTGTTCTTGGGCAAGACACTTTCCCTTAGCCTCGTCCGTCGGATGGGGACTTAAACCGGGCGGTCCCGTGTATCGGTCTATCCTCCGAGCACGTTAAAGAACCATAGGAATCTATTCGATAATAAGAGTAGGGCAGGTTCCCGGATTCCTATGTATCCTTCCCCTCTCTCTGGGGCGGCTCTAAATAACCTATACTGTGTTGCTGAGCCGTTAAACAACATTCAATTGGATATTCATCCTGATTTAGAATTAACTGGGTTATGTCGATGATGCAGGACAATTTGATACCTTTATTTTCTGTTATAGTTGCTGCCTTGTCCGTCTATCAACTCCTACAATTTTCATCTGATTTTCATGAAATGTGGTAGAAAGTATCAGTATGATGTCCAGTAGCCATATTCTCAGGATGTTCCATGTGAATGATTTTTGACAGAGTTACCGGACAAGACTTTTCATGTGTAAAGCATTTTCGCTCAACTCCTACATTTGTCTTCATGAAATATTTTCATGAAACGTAGAAAGTATCAATATGATGTCTAGTAGTGCACTATTATTTATTTATATCTATCTATAGTCGGGGCACTCCGTTGAATGATACTATGAAAGAGTTATTTGATACTATAGATTTTAGTCTTGTTTTAGATTTTCTGAAAGAAATCAGACTTTATAAATCATTATAATATGTTCTTATATAGATTTACTTGTTTAAACACCTGTTGACGGGCATTTGTTGATTTACATATATACATAGTTTATATTACTACCATATCATCCCTTATATGTTTATCTTTTTACTTTTACATTAATTCTAATTACTACTTCATTTTTTCATCTTTCATCAGTTTTTGCGCACATGACCTATTTATGTGTCGACGTGCCCTGAAACACTATTCATTCATTCATTCCGTTGAATGATTTTTGTCAGTACGGGACTTTGAAGATTTTCGAGTGTAAAGCGTTTCTGCTCAACTCCTTACATTTTTCCTCCGATTTAACGAAGGACGTTACTGTTTTATTATTTTTGTTGGAGTTAGAAACTTTGATGTTTTTCAAGTCTAGAGCATTTCCACTCAACACCACTATGAAACGTACTTTCACATAGTGTCATGTCAGTCTTTTCATTTACAATGCTCTGTGACAGAGTTATGGCCCTTTGAATAATTACGAAAAAGTATGTATTGTACTTAGAAGGCTAACAAGTTTGTCTGCTTAATCCCTCCTACACTTTTCAGCGGATTTGGACTGATCTTGCAGCAATGCATCACAATGAATGGTACTTTGACATATTATTTGGGGAACATCAGTTATACTGATTTCTTGTTGTTTCAGCAATAATGAGAAGTATGTCAATGATGCAGGACAATTTGATACCCCTGGTTCCCGTGATACTGAAGAGTCTTACAGAGAAACTTGCTGATGTTGCTAAGGTAACAATATTCCATAGGACTAATACTTGATAGAACAATTCTGGAATCATAGTTACAAATCATTTCTAGCGTAATGCGATATAATTTTATCGCGAACCTGCTTGTGGAGAGCTTGACTTGTGGATCACTTTATTGTGAGTCCATCTGGACTTATCCTTTTTGCACAAGATATGGATCAAACTTACACTATTGTCTTTTTAAGGGCCTGATATGCAAGCTTTTGCTTCACTGTGAACCATTTTCTCTGAAATAAAAGTCACTGTGTTTCAGATCATGCAACTAAATGCAGGGCTTTTTTACCTTATATAACAGAGGCCTGTTAAGGGCCTCTTCCCAACTGAAAATTGGACTGTTTTTTCCCAACTGTGGCAGAAATATTTCCCAATCGGAAAACAGCAGTCTCTCAGAATTTGAGAAAAAACATGAATTCTGCAGTGTGTTTTTGTCTGCTAAGTAAATTCCGACTTGGAAAAGTTAATAATTATGGTAAATAATGGATGACAAAATAAATAAAGTATATTAATGTCATGTTTACTTAATTTATGAAATCTTGTATTTTTCCCAAAATGAGAAATAAGCGCGTTCTTTTTTCCCAAAATGGACAGGCCTGGGCCTCTTCCCAATTTTGTGGAAAAAAGCCCTGAAATGGGTTTTTGTCTAATCCAAACCACCATCAACTTTTCAATGCCTTGTGGAGAAATGCAAGGGTATATGACTTACTGATCGATATGATGTATTTTTTCCTAAATAAATATATTAGTTAATGATTCTTAGAGCTTGTTATATTGTGATTGTTATATTGTGATAACAATTAATATATTGTGATATCATGATTTGTTATATTGTGATAGCGTGATTGTTATATTGTGATAACACGTTTAATATATTGTGATAACATGATTGTTATATTGTGATAAGGCGATTGTTACATCATGATAATGTGATTGTTATATCATGACAACACGATTGATATATTGTGATAACATGATTGTTATATTGTGATAGCGTGATTGTTATATTGTGATAACACGTTTAATATATTGTGATAACATGATTGTTATATTGTGATGACGATTGTTATATCATGATAATGTGATTGTTATATCATGACAACGTGATTGTTATATTGTGATAACACAATTGTTATATTGTGATAACCTGATTGATATATATTGTTGATAACATGATTGTTATAAGACGATTGTTATGTCATGATAACGTGATTGTTATATTGTGATAATGAGATTGTTATATCGTCATGACATGATTGATATATCGTCATGACGTGATTGTTATATTGTGAGAATTGGATTGTTATATCATGATAACATAATTGTTGTATTGTAATAGCGTGATTGTTATATAGTGATAACATGATTTATTTATTTTTGCCAGAATCCAAGCAAACCCCATTTTAACCACTACCTGTTTGAGACGATGTGTGTAACTATTCGGGCCACGTGTAAAGTTAACCTTAACGCAGTGTTGGAGTTCGAGCAAGCCTTGTTCCCTCCCTTTACTGAGATTCTACAAAATGACGTACAAGGTGAGTGTATTTTTGTGTCACCTGCATAGCATGGCAGACACTTAGGGATCACTTTGTCCGTCATCATCGTCTTTCACACTTTTAACCTGCAACCTAACATTGACCATAACTTTAAAAGTATTTGACCTATGTTCATGAAACTTCACACACATCTTCATCTTAACCCAAGGAATGTTGCTACACATGCAGTAACTCTGACCCATTTTGGCAGAGTTATGCCCCTTCTCATAAAACTTTATCCGCAACCTAACAAAGTGAAAGTAAGCACTCGGCAGGTGACACAAGTGTTCCATGGAGCAACGGTCTAGTTATGTACAAAGGATTTAAATAGTATACAACTTACCATATTCCTTTATTGACTTGAGGAAAGGAATGTGGTAGGGAATTTTATCAGAATATTAAATTTACTTTAATAAAGAACAGTATGACCTATTTATGTGTCGACGTGCCGTAAAACACCATTCATTCATTCAATAAGAAAGGAGACAGAATACATATAAGAGTAATGTTAGCCAGTTGCAACCTCTTAGGCCACTTGTTTTAATGAATGAAAGTATGAAGATAATTTTGTTAATTTTAGATGACACATTAATATGAATTGAAATTATAGCTTTAATATATTGCAGCAATCTATTACTGGTTAGCTTATATACATGTAAGTTTGATTCTTTATTTCAGAGTTTATCCCATATGTCTTCCAAATTCTCTCGTTGTTAATTGAACTGCGGCAGGATGCCATCCCCGACACATACATGCAACTGTTTCCACATTTACTGACTCCGTTGTTGTGGGAACGACCTGGCAACATCCCTCCGCTAGTTAGACTGGTACAAGCTTATATTAACAAGGGAGCTAATCAGATTGAACCTGAAAGATTGGTAAGTGATGACACATTAACTCCCTTTGTCCTGAAGTCTTATCATGCCAACCAATAATCATGCAATATTGATCGAGCAAAACTAAATCTATGTAACTTGGGTTTACATTAGATTGGGCAGGACTGTAAACCAAAAAATCCCTCCTGTGAAATTCCATCCTGTGTACTGAATGTGTTACAGAACCTTAGGATTAGAGCCACTTACTGATGTAACAGTTGCAATCAGTGGCTTCATATCTGCTGGTTATTAAGTGACCTTTTCAGCAAACTTCACAATGAATCTACGTAGTCTTCACAGGGATCTTACTAGGTCGATTTTTACTGCCAATTTTGGCCCCATCCTGATTCAAAATACCCTGTGTTTCCCATACAATCATAACCATTTCCAAAAAACAAAAAAATATATCCCTAATTCAAACACCCCTGGCCCCAATTTCAAAGTAGAAAAGTTAAAGAGTCAGGTTCATATTTACTCACAATTGCAGTAATAGTTCAGTTCATATTTAATATTTTAACTTATTTCTTATTTCTCTCCTTAACTTTTAGTCTGGTTTGTTGGGAATCTTTCAAAAGTTGATAGCCTCTAAAGCGAATGACCACGAAGGTTTCTACTTACTCAACAGTATCGTAGAGCACATGCCACAGTAAGTACTAGTACAAAAACGTGAACTGTAATGGCACGTTCTTTTTTTTTTGCAATTCTACTATTAAAATTATTTCAT
Organism: Cyrtodaria siliqua; assembly: GCA_037043455.1. NCBI lineage: Eukaryota > Metazoa > Mollusca > Bivalvia > Adapedonta > Hiatellidae > Cyrtodaria > Cyrtodaria siliqua. Next base: position 5,061 of record JAWPHD010014806.1, on the reverse strand, counting down.
GTCACTAGAAGGTGTTACCTGCCAGGAATTAGAACATAATTAAAAAAAAAATCAACATTTTCTTCTACTTATTTATACTTTAATATGTAATCGAATATTATATTCAATATAAAAGTACTTTATTAGACTTCCCAAGCAGTATTTCATCATAGATGATATTACCAATCTGCAGATTGTCTTCATGACAGGTGAAAATGATTACTGTGAATGAGTCTGTTCAACATGTTCAATGGAATACAGTGTTGGTTTTTGCTCACCAAAATGAGCTATTGTGACTGCTTGATGTCCATCTTCACCTTCTAAGTTTGTTTAAATGGCTTTCCTTCAGTGTTTTTTTATGTGTTTTGTGAATGCAACCTGTGCCTGTGCCATTGTGAAAAATAGCGGCATTTTTCTAGAAATTGTAAAAATTGCGAAATATTATAACAAAAGAGAAATAAACTTTTTTCACTTTTATTTTCATAGTTTAATATCCCTTGGTTTTAAGTTTTGTTTTTGGTAAATACAGACTAGTTTTGAAACCAGCGTATATTAAGACTAGTATCCTTACTGGTCTTTTTTTTTCTTTCAGATTGTGAATTTTTTGGATATAATTGTGAAAAAAGGATACTTTTTGGAATTGTGAATGGGGCCGAATTTCGGCCCCAAATAAGGCATAAAAAAAACACTGTCCTTCATCAACCGTTTGGCCAATTTTCGCCATACTTCTCACATGAAGGATACCGAGATCAATTTCAAGTTTTCAAATTAGGTCATCTGCAGGGAGGTACTGACACAGTATATCACTTGTTATTTCATATTGTTATAATCGTGTGTGTTATTCCATATTGTTATAAACGTGTGTGTGTTTTCATCTGCAGGGATGTGCTGACACCGTATATCAAGCAGGTGTTTATCTTGATATTCCAGAGGCTGCAGAGCTCAAAAACTACCAAATATATCAAAAGTAAGTTGGTTAGAAGTCTCCTGGATGGTGTGTAGTTAAATAATAAAATGAAGATGAAATTCAGGATATTTTGTTCCTTGTGTGTGAGAATCAAAATGAACAGTTTTTGCATTTGTCTTGTTACCTTTTTGTTGTTTTTATTGACTTTTGGGCAGTAAACTGCCTTTATATGAGGTGCCTTGGTAACCCAGTGATGTAGATATTATATATATTGAATATTTAATGGCTCATAAAAACGCATTATAGGTTAGAAAGAACTACCTGCCCTACTTTTACTGACAGATTCCTTTGGTTCCTTAACATACTCGGAGGATAAACTCTGATACTAGTACATGGGACAGCCCGGTTATGGTTAAGGCTAAGGGAAAGTGGCTTTTCCCAAAACACACCGCCAGAACTCAGTGGTACCGGTGATCCTTCAATCCGGTTCCACCATGCTCTCCAGTCAGCATGCCAGCCCCTCATTGAAACATTGGAAGACAGTATGAGTCCTTGGTGTAAATCGATGAATGAACATGAAATGGCTAATCATGATTCAGTACAACTTGTACAAATAAACTTCTGGCCAAATAAAATATATGTGTATTACATGCTATTAATAAAAAATAGGGTAGATTAGGTAGGGGAAATATTTTATTTTCTAAACATATTTTATGTTTTGTCTTGTTTTTCCTCCACTCGATATTTTAATAAAATATGAAATTAAATACCATATATGTTGTTGACATAATCAGATACAGAACAGATAAAATACATAATATTTTATTTATATGTTTTTACATAAAATTAATATTTAGGGTCAGCCCTTAAAAATAGGGAGGGTCAGTCAGGAAACCAGAAGCTCACATTGGCCCATCATGGAATGAAGTGTCTAAGAGGTGGTTGGGTAACACCATGCTGTTAAATTATGTCTTGACATAAAAGTTGAATATATAACAATGTGTTACTGGGAATCTTTATGTGAGGAAGCTATCCAGCTGGCTTGCGGAACGTCAGTGGTTCTACCCAGGTGCCCGCCCGTGCACGAAAATTGCCCAGAGGGGCACCTGGGGTCTTCCTCCACCAGTGGAAGCTGGAAAGTTGCCATATGACCTTAGCTGTTGGTGCGACTATAAAATTCAATTAAATCAATCAATCAATTTACCATTAAGTTTAATCCATGTTCGAATCGTATCTCATCAAGAAATAGGAATGAAAACTTATCCTTTTCTTATTTCAGGTTTGCTGGTATTTTTCTCCCTGTATGCTGTAAAGTACAGTGCAGATTCCCTCATAGAGACAATAGATGGAATTCAGGCAAAGTATGATGGTGTTGATCAGAAAGGGGGATTTTACATGCACTGACTCAAATATTTAAGAATGTTTTTCGAGATTCACCAATTATGTTGCAGAATAATTGAAAGGAATCGTTCACTAGATATTTTCGATTCTTGCAAAATGGCGGGAGGTATTCAGTACTGGTTCTGCCCAGGAAAAAAGTGGGTGATCACCTCCACCACAAAGGTCGAGTGTCATATATAGTCTAAAATTGCTGGAAATGGTGCGAAACACCATTCAACCAACTTGATACTTTGTAATTAAAATACTGTAATTTAAATGGTAACATCGCAAATTTGCATTGTCCATTGGTAAATATAATTGTCTCGCCTACTTAAAGCTAATTTTTCCGTTGGCATCCAGACTTGGTTATTATACCACCGCATTCACAAAGTGAAGATATATATAGGAATCACGTTGTCCGCAAAGTCGCGTCAAAAACACAAAAAAGTGTAAGAAACGAACCCAAAAATAATGGCAAAATTACACTACAACACTGTTTATCAAAACTCTATCCGGGTTTTCAGGTCATATAATAATGTATATGTGCCAATTAAACATATAGGTTTATTCATTGGTTCTTAGAATACCTGTGATGGAATATGGGTAAAATGAATAGTTGGTAACTGATAATATTCAGCGCTCCACTTGTTGGGTATGACCTGGCTGGTTAAAGCCGGTTATATTTATATAGAGTTTGGATTCTCAAAATATTTAAGTTATATATGTATATACCTAGTCATCAGTAGGTTAGAAACGGTGTTCAGCTGTTGTAAAATGTGCCTGTTGATGGCGGGATAGGGACTTGAAAGGTATTAGGTATTTGGTAAATATGTTCACCATACCCTTGTCCCTCACAAACCTGCCCTCTTTCGTCCACAATATGAACTTGACCATGTAAATGAACAGGCCTGATGGTCGAGACAGCCTGTGATGGTGGCCTTGTATTTCAATATGATGTATTATAAAAGAAACAGAAGCATTGATATAATATTAAAAAGACTATCGGACATTTTACTTATGTTTGGATTTGTCCCTGCAGCAGCAAAATATGATCATCAAAGATTCTAACTTTTTTCATCTTTGCAGAATGTTTGGCATGGTTGTGGAGAAACTGTTTGTTCAGGACCTGCAGAAAGTTTCAGGTAGCTCGGAGAAAAAGATATGTGCTGCGGGTGTGACTAAAATATTGACAGACTCCCCTCTCATGATCACGGGCTACAGTAACCTCTGGTAAGGATCAGTTCTCAAGACATCTCTGACGTCACGCAGTTTCAGTCAAACACTTTGTTAATTAATGTCAGTGTTCCATATTTTGACGAGAGCAAATGCAATGGCATCTCTGTATGTATGTAATTCAAGTTTTGCATATATGCTTACAATTCCGAAAGTTTGTTCAAGTACGAAGTGCTTTTAGTAACAAAGCAATTAGTAAGCCTGAAATTATTCAATTGCATTTGAGAATTCAAAAGATCCTTAATAAAAATATATTCTTGTTTGAGCGTCTAATAGCAGGGTCTCAGGGCAGTGTTTTTGCCTCAAATAACACAAGTTGAGAATATGTTGCAATACAAAATGTTTTCAAATTGAGGCAATAAAAAATCCTTCTCCCACCCAATTTCTTTTTATTGATTTCCCAATTTAGGCAAAAAAAAAGTCTCTTCGACCACAAAAATTACAGATGGAAGCTTGCCCATATCATTCTGTATGTGAAGCATTTTGTTTCTCATTAAAATACTGTTCACATATTGAACTTATTTCATCAGAATATGCTTATTAAAACATAAACTGAAACAGTTGACGAAGCACTCGGAAGCGTTAAACTTAGAGAATTACGCTAACAAATAACTAAATAAAATTAAACTGTACACATAGTATGCTGAATAAATATTTGTGTACTAATTAAGCTGTATCCCACTACACGCTGCGCTATTAAGAGCACAATACAGGAAGTTTATAGCACAGGTAATGTTTATGTAAACACGAGTTAGGAAATCAGCATGCCTTTTTAACAAAGAGTACATTTCTAATCAGTTGTTTCTATTAACGGCTGGTTACATCGGGGGATTTAATTCACATTTGACGGTAATATTATACACAAATACTTGACACAAAGTCTCCGTTAAGGTTAACAATAAGCATATTCCGACTAAATATAACTTTATAATACCACCACTGTAATGACCTTTGCATATGACGGGCGTAGCTCGCGCACAACGTGCGCTCTTGTTTAGACTTGCATGAAGCATGTATTTTCAAAAAAAAAAATATTGTAATGAAAGTTGGAAAAAATGCCCACAAAATTGACTTGTCTCCCTTTTATCAAATTCTAAGCTCTAATGACTTAACTTGTAGTAACAGGGATGTAAAACTTTATCTTTTCAGGGCCCTGCTTCTACAGGCATTGATAAGTTTGTTTGAACTTCCTGAGGATGATAGCTTGCCAGCAGATGAACACTTTATAGAGATTGAGGACACACCAGGTATCTTGTCCTTTCTTAAAATTTAGAAAATGTCAGAGAGCGATAAATAAAAGGTGAAGCATGTGCAAAAACTGCGTAAACGTCATTCCTCGTCAATAGTTCAAAGTACTACTGAATGGCAAAGTGACTATCGACCACAAATCTGGATTTAAGTATATGAAACATAGTCAATAGTGCATATTGGAATGCAAATCTGGATTTAACAGTATAGGAAACATAAAGTCAGTACCAGTAGTTCATATTTGACTACAAATCTGGATTTAAGTATATGAAACATAAAGTCAGTAGTGCATATTGGAATGCAAATCTGGATTT
>JAWPHD010014805.1:0-58998 GCA_037043455.1 Cyrtodaria siliqua | reverse complement strand
TTTTGACATTTTTAAAAAGTGTATTGACACTTTACTAGTTTAAATGTATATTTTTTTGATAAACGTATGAGTTAGAACATTGATGTCTATGTATAGAAAAGTAAATGACTAGGGAAAAGCAGTGTTTTAGAACTTAATTACATCTCGTGTAATGGAAGTGCTAATTTAAATCGATGCGCAATACAGACGAACGATTGAAAGGATGTTTAGTTTCACTGAATGAACTGTAATTGATGTAAACAATATAGCAAGACTATATCGAAAGTCGCCAAAGAAATTTATCGAATGTTAACTATTATCATCCCCGCCTGTTGCAAATTGAGTTTTTATTCGAGACAAATCCGTCACCTTATTCACCTAAACCTTGTCTGTCGTAGGACGATATGAGGAAGATATGTTTGTTACCCAACCTTGGAAATGTCGGCCCACCGTGAACTCCTTCCATTAACTAACCTGACAACATATTTAACACATCAAGTCAACTATTTACCATTCAGGCGTATATGACACCACTTTACTGTACTAGTCATTTAATGAACAGTATTAAGCTCACGCAGTGTGATTAATGGTGGCAGTACGTCATTATAACCCACTATTCATGTGCGCCTTTCTTTAAAAATGTATCATCAAGGTATAGGTCGCTCCTCACCTCCACTGAGTAACGAGGCGTGAAAATGAGGATATGAGGAGTTGAAATGAGAGCATGAGGAGTGGAAATGAGGGAAAGAGGAGTTGAAATGAGGGAATGAGGAGCTGAAGTGAGGGTATGAGGAGTGAACATGAGGGTATTAAGATAAAGAAAAACAACTCATATATCATACCTGTCAAACGTTTATTCGGAGAAATAAAATAGATAGCTTAATAGATAAAAAATTAACCATAGAATAAATATTATCAAGCTTCGACATGTTTTCCCAAAAGTATAATATTATTTTTCCTTCATGAAAGGTTAAATATACTTTTTCTAACATTTATTTGTTAAAGTTTCTTTTATATCACTTTGTATACAACAGTTATTGCTCCGAGACTTTGATCAGCCTTATTCTCCAGCTAAAAGCCACCGTTATTATTCCTCTCCAGTGTCTCTTATTTCGTCCATTATGGTTTGCACAGTATACACTTCTCAAAGCACTCGCGGCAATAGCGATTTATATCTTTGCAATAACGTCTTTTTCCTCCGTCGATTCACTCGACTTGAAGCCAGCAATTCGGATGATGTTCGTTTTCCTTTCAAACGTAGGGACGTCCCTACGCAACAGAATGATAGATCTTCTCGCTATTCTCTTCATTATTTCAACGATTGCGTCGACTTGTCTCGATGATATATGTTGAAGCAGTTGAAGTCTAGTACGAGCATCCGCGTTTCTCAAGGATATCAAATAGTTCAAGTGTAAAAACACCCGTGATCGTTCCATCGCATAGATCGTCCCAAATACGCATTTGTATGTCATTTATGTCTTTTTATTACCAGTCTCACGCAGATGCATTTTCCTGTTGCATGTCATCGGACATTTCAGGAGGGTTGTAGTCATCGAGAATTTTATCAAACAGAAACCTCCGTTTGAGTAGGCCGTATTTAAGGGCTTCTTCCGACTCGTAGTTATCCGTGTCTTTCAGGTGATTGACAGTCTCCTGGATAGCTTTGTAAATCGGATCTTTTTTATCGCGTTGAACCATACCAATTTACTTCCGAAGATATTCATCATAGCTTTGCGGTAGATGTTTTTCATACTCTTGAAACCTGTTCTCGCGCTTCACTTTCACTCATGTCATCAACTTCCATCAGCTTTTCTACTTTACCTCGGTATTGAGGGCGGCACTCCTCGAATGCCTCGTCTACAATTGCCTGCCAAGGATCAAAACCTTCAAAACCTTCAGGCTCGTTTTCATCAGAATTTTCAAACTCGTTTTCATCAGAGTCTTCGGGTTCATCGGAGTCGATAACGCCAAAAATGTCCTCATGCTCTGAAATGTCGGACACATCATCTTCCGATTCTTCATTAGAATGCGCAGATTTCTTATGACGTAACATATTGTCGTGTCTCCCAAAATTCTTAAAACAGATATCACACTGATACATCGCAGTTGAAACACTTTTACTCAATTGAGGAGTAGTTGCTGCGCAATTACTTTAATATTGGAACTATGGCAGTGATACCACGTTCAGGCTCGCTAGATGCCTGATTGGTCTTCTTGCCCTTCCCGATAGATGTCGCTTCTCCTGCGGTTTTCAAGTTTTACTCTTTCTAGGGGCTGACTCCTTTCTAGAACGGTTTCTCTTACGATTTTCGCGAGTTTCTTTCATTCGCTTTAATTCCCGGTCGATTAAAGTGACATTAGGTTTATTCTGACGTTCTAACATACTCTTGGCTATAGCTGTCGTCTGCTCTGCTGGGAGGACCAATCTGATATACATTTCGGATTGAGGCTCTGCTCTTTCTTCACGAGCTATGCGCGTTTTTAATTTCCTTTTCACCGAGTTTATAGGTATTTGGAATAAATCCATATTTTCGTAAACACGTCCTAACGTCTTGACTCGCGAACAGTAACTGAAGTTCGATAAAATAGTGTGCGTTCTTTAGCAGCCACCTTTCCACGTCTGAATCTATGTCACCGCTTTGGTATTTGCCTTTGGATGACCCTCTTAAGCTCAGGCCTCGTATTGAGGAGAACTTCCATTTCCTTTTCCGTTAACATTACCATGAAAATGGAGTAATGCATATGCTTTTATGGATAAGTCAACAAGTATCGTATTGATCATTCCCGCATTCTTCACACTATTAGGCACTCCAAAACGAAACGCTTTAAACTCCATGTTCTTCCTATTAAGGTCAACAGCTAAATACAGTATAACTATTTTAAATACTTAGTGAATGAGGTCAGCTCATTTCACGGAGTGGTATTATGTTACTGTGTTTTTACATGTCTTTAGTTATACGCATGCGCAGTCACATGTTTTATCCATTTAATATCACGTTTAAAATAACTGACAGGTAGAAAGCGATTTCTTTGTTAAATAAGAGGGGCTCTAGGAGGAAAATCGGGTGTCTCATTATGCTTAAATTTCCCTCTTAGAGCCCCTCTTATTTTAACAAAGAAATCGCTTTCTACCTGTCAGTTATTTTTAAACGTGATATTAAATGGATAAAACATGTGACTGCGCATGCGTATAACTAAAGACATGTAAAAACACAGTAACATAATACCACTCCGTGAAATGAGCTGACCTCATTCACTAAGTATTTAAAATAGTTATACTGTATTTAGCTGTTGACCTTAATAGGAAGAACATGGAGTTTAAAGCGTTTCGTTTTGGAGTGCCTAATAGTGTGAAGAATGCGGGAATGATCAATACGATACTTGTTGACTTATCCATAAAAGCATATGCATTACTCCATTTTCATGGTAATGTTAACGGAAAAGGAAATGGAAGTTCTCCTCAATACGAGGCCTGAGCTTAAGAGGGTCATCCAAAGGCAAACACCAAAGCGGTGACATAGATTCAGACGTGGAAAGGTGGCTGCTAAAGAACGCACACTATTTTATCGAACTTCAGTTACTGTTCGCGAGTCAAGACGTTAGGACGTGTTTACGAAAATATGGATTTATTCCAAATACCTATAAACTCGGTGAAAAGGAAATTAAAAACGCGCATAGCTCGTGAAGAAAGAGCAGAGCCTCAATCCGAAATGTATATCAGATTGGTCCTCCCAGCAGAGCAGACGACAGCTATAGCCAAGAGTATGTTAGAACGTCAGAATAAACCTAATGTCACTTTAATCGACCGGGAATTAAAGCGAATGAAAGAAACTCGCGAAAATCGTAAGAGAAACCGTTCTAGAAAGGAGTCAGCCCCTAGAAAGAGTAAAACTTTGAAAACCGCAGGAGAAGCGACATCTATCGGGAAGGGCAAGAAGACCAATCAGGCATCTAGCGAGCCTGAACGTGGTATCACTGCCATAGTTCCAATATTAAAGTAATTGCGCAGCAACTACTCCTCAATTGAGTAAAAGTGTTTCAACTGCGATGTATCAGTGTGATATCTGTTTTAAGAATTTTGGGAGACACGACAATATGTTACGTCATAAGAAATCTGCGCATTCTAATGAAGAATCGGAAGATGATGTGTCCGACATTTCAGAGCATGAGGACATTTTTGGCGTTATCGACTCCGATGAACCCGAAGACTCTGATGAAAACGAGTTTGAAAATTCTGATGAAAACGAGCCTGAAGGTTTTGAAGGTTTTGATCCTTGGCAGGCAATTGTAGACGAGGCATTCGAGGAGTGCCGCCCTCAATACCGAGGTAAAGTAGAAAAGCTGATGGAAGTTGATGACATGAGTGAAAGTGAAGCGCGAGAACAGGTTTTCAAGAGTATGAAAAACATCTACCGCAAAGCTATGATGAATATCTTCGGAAGTAAATTGGTATGGTTCAACGCGATAAAAAAAGATCCGATTTACAAAGCTATCCAGGAGACTGTCAATCACCTGAAAGACACGGATAACTACGAGTCGGAAGAAGCCCTTAAATACGGCCTACTCAAACGGAGGTTTCTGTTTGATAAAATTCTCGATGACTACAACCCTCCTGAAATGTCCGATGACATGCAACAGGAAAATGCATCTGCGTGAGACTGGTAATAAAAAGACATAAATGACATACAAATGCGTATTTGGGACGATCTATGCGATGGAACGATCACGGGTGTTTTTACACTTGAACTATTTGATATCCTTGAGAAACGCGGATGCTCGTACTAGACTTCAACTGCTTCAACATATATCATCGAGACAAGTCGACGCAATCGTTGAAATAATGAAGAGAATAGCGAGAAGATCTATCATTCTGTTGCGTAGGGACGTCCCTACGTTTGAAAGGAAAACGAACATCATCCGAATGCTGGCTTCAAGTCGAGTGAATCGACGGAGGAAAAAGACGTTATTGCAAAGATATAAATCGCTATTGCCGCGAGTGCTTTGAGAAGTGTATACTGTGCAAACCATAATGGACGAAATAAGAGACACTGGAGAGGAATAATAACGGTGGCTTTTAGCTGGAGAATAAGGCTGATCAAAGTCTCGGAGCAATAACTGTTGTATACAAAGTGATATAAAAGAAACTTTAACAAATAAATGTTAGAAAAAGTATATTTAACCTTTCATGAAGGAAAAATAATATTATACTTTTGGGAAAACATGTCGAAGCTTGATAATATTTATTCTATGGTTAATTTTTTATCTATTAAGCTATCTATTTTATTTCTCCGAATAAACGTTTGACAGGTATGATATATGAGTTGTTTTTCTTTATCTTAATACCCTCATGTTCACTCCTCATACCCTCACTTCAGCTCCTCATTCCCTCATTACAACTCCTCTTTCCCTCATTTCCACTCCTCATGCTCTCATTTCAACTCCTCATATCCTCATTTTCACGCCTCGTTACTCAGTGGAGGTGAGGAGCGACCTATACCTTGATGATACATTTTTAAAGAAAGGCGCACATGAATAGTGGGTTATAATGACGTACTGCCACCATTAATCACACTGCGTGAGCTTAATACTGTTCATTAAATGACTAGTACAGTAAAGTGGTGTCATATACGCCTGAATGGTAAATAGTTGACTTGATGTGTTAAATATGTTGTCAGGTTAGTTAATGGAAGGAGTTCACGGTGGGCCGACATTTCCAAGGTTGGGTAACAAACATATCTTCCTCATATCGTCCTACGACAGACAAGGTTTAGGTGAATAAGGTGACGGATTTGTCTCGAATAAAAACTCAATTTTGCAACAGGCGGGGATGATAATAGTTAACATTCGATAAATTTCTTTGGCGACTTTCGATATAGTCTTGCTATATTGTTTACATCAATTACAGTTCATTCAGTGAAACTAAACATCCTTTCAATCGTTCGTCTGTATTGCGCATCGATTTAAATTAGCACTTCCATTACACGAGATGTAATTAAGTTCTAAAACACTGCTTTTCCCTAGTCATTTACTTTTCTATACATAGACATCAATGTTCTAACTCATACGTTTATCAAAAAAATATACATTTAAACTAGTAAAGTGTCAATACACTTTTTAAAAATGTCAAAATGTTCGAGATATCTCGAGGTAACATACGCTCTCTTAGCGGCGCACGTATTTACCACTGCGTTCAAATAGAATATTACATAGTAATTTATAATGATGCAAAGGAGAGTAAAGGTAACACTATTACAACTTAAATCATAATAGAAGTTTATCTGTGTGTACATTGTGTTACGGTCAATAGCAATAACAGAAAGAGGTCTGCGTGACTATTCTATAGTTATTTGATTTATATAAAAGAAATACAAAAGTAACAACACATGATTATCAAATTAAACATTCGTCAAATCAAAAAGAAAAAAAATACCCAAATGTATAGCGATTATATTAAACCTTTCTACTATCTATAACACTGGGCGCATATAAATCGTCACTTGTCATCAGCTACAGGCTGATTAATGTCAACCACAAATGAAACATTTTAACTCGGCATTTTAAATATTCAATGGACGTTTTTCTCTGTACAAATCACGAACACACATAACTGAGCCCATCGGCTTAGCTACCATTAGGCAATATAGGCAAGTGCATACACATCAATTTGAAAAATAAAACAAAACATGACCAAAAACGCAATACAAACTGAAGTCGGAGTGGGGGTGGTGGAGTGGGGCGGTGGCCCTAGTTTGTCAGGCATACACAAGAAGTATGCATACGTCAGCTACTCCTCTGATAGCCTATAATCCATCATACTACCGATTGCGACGCGTTTGCGACATGTTTAACATTTTGAAGACTACTCAGTATCATCATAAAGTCGAATTTCTGAAAATACTTTATATAAAGTACCCTTTTCACGGAGTAAGGATATAGACATCCCATTGATTTCGCATTTTGAATAATATATGCGCGACAAGCACGAAGTTTATAACGTGGGAGAGGAGTGTGGTGTTCAAATTCTTATAAACGTTCTCAGTTAGGCTACTGACAAAACATACTCATTACATTTATTACGCAAACCATCATGCACCGTGCAAATGGTTTGTCATTAAACAGAAAATTAAAGAGGGTACATCAGGATTTTTCTAGAAACGCCTTAAATTATAAAAAAAATAACAATCCAGTTATTAATAAAACACTTATATCAATCGAAATATGTAGTTAGAACCATTGCTTTGATGTCTAAACTTTCCATATAGCTGGGACGAAATCGGACGTATTTTAATGCTGAAATTAAACCCGGTGCTTCACCGAGGATAGCACGCATTACTGCGCAGAATGAATTTCTTTGCAAATAAGAGATAATTTGTAGGCTCATTCATTATTATTTGGTCATGTAGAACAGAAAATATTTGTATTTGTCAATTTTAAGTCGGACAACTAGAACCCATAAAAATCCTGATGTACTACTCCCTTTAAACACGGATTTTAACAAAGTGGAGTTAGACCTGCGCTGATAAACTATGAATTACGCCGTCCCTAATGATGACGAAGGCGCTAAAGTTAAAGCCGTTGTTTTATTATTATTACAACTACAAAACATTAAAAAAAATCTACAAAATTCGAATTTATTGAACGCCCCTCCATTCACGGCTGAACTGACTTCGTACATTTCCGTCACCATTCTATAAAAAACGCGTTGTCATTTAAAATCCACTTTAAAACGTCTATTTTCAAGCATTAACGGTAACATGTTTTTTTAATTCCAGGACAAATACTTTCATTTGAACGTGTACCATTGAATTAATCCGATAAATACGTCTAAAATGCATTGTTGAGTCCGTTTTTACAGTAAAGTCTTAAACCTGATGTTTATCGCGCTAAAAATAACTGCCGATGTTCTAGATTTTGTCGTTGTTTATAAATACCTTAATTTTTAAAATATTTCAGTTAGGTGCGGTCGTAGCTCAGTGGTAAGCGCATCGGCCTGGCACCCATGATACCCGGGTTCGATTCCATACACTCGCTTCAATTTTTATTTTTCACGATCGTCTTGTGTATCAAAATTATATAGGAGGGCAAAAGTGAGGTCCCCACCCACTCCTCATCAATGGATACAGCGAAGAACGGAAAAAATCGAGGAGGGGCAAAAGCGAAGAAGGGCAAACAGCGAGGAAGAGCAAAAAGCGAGGAATGCCCACCCCACTATTAAAAGCGAGGAAGGGTAAAAAGCGAGGATTACCCCCTCCACTATTAAAAGAGCAAAAAGCGAGGATTACTCCCCCCACTTTTAAAAGAGCAAAAAGCGAGGATTACTCCCCCCACTGTTAAAAGAGCAAAAAGCGAGGATTACTCCCCCCACTGTTAAAAGAGCAAAAAGCGAGGATTACTCCCCCCAATTCTACCCTACTGCGATGTAGTACACTAATGCGTATAACTGACCATTTTTTGCAATTATCTAATGCAGGTACATGTAGTTGTGTTTGGTTGACTGTATTTTTTACTATAAAGACATATGTAGTTAAATGTAAACGAGTATAACTATATCGTGACTAGTAGGTAAACACTTCCTTGATTTTTGTCAATGTATAACTATACAATTAACTATACAGTTACTCCAGCGTATGGTATTAAAAGGGTATTGAAAGAATGCTAAGTTCAAATATGGGTAAGTCGAACACTTCCTTGTCGGCAATTCAAAAGATTCTATCCAAAAAAAATAGTTGTATGGCTATATTTACAAAACGGGTATAAGACATCTAATATACACATTTATATCCTTGGATGTTTCGTGCTGCAATTTGCTCAGTCTCACTAGAAACACAATGCTATTTTATCAGAGAAAGGATCAACCTTATGTACTTGATGGGGGCAGATGTAAATATGGACACATTTCGAAAGGGTATAATTAAAATATAAATTACATTCGTGGGTTCCATGTTTAAACGAATACCTTCCTCTAACACACAACGGATCATTGTTGATACTGTGGTGACAACGCTTATAACGTCACAGTTAGGCTTGAATAACAGTTTCCGCAACTTCCTATCAACACAATATGTATGCTATTTGGCGTTGTTTTCAGAGACACGGAAGATTCAAGATACTGAAAAAAATCCGTGTTACATCGAGTCGTTAAGACTGAACTAGTAAATATCAATGAACTTAGCATTAGCCCATCGTGAACACATATTTGCGTTCTTACATCCTTCTTTTCTAACACTGGCTAAAACACAATATGTATTCAACCTTTTTTTTTTGATGTCCAACACACACTTTCCTTGTTTAAACAGTTCCCAACTTCAACTAAACTATGGGTATTTCAGTGATATCACGTACCATGTTGGCATTGCACAAATGCCATTAATTATGTAATATATTGTTTCCTCCTACCCGGCCGTACGGTGTCCTGTTAGGGCCATCTTACCATCGACCATCGACCTAGGTGGCAGGCTTAAAACACGAGACTAGACTATGTCTATGTTCCATATTTTATTTACACATAACACTACTCGATCATATAAATAGCAGTCAAGACCTGAAATACATGTAAGCATCATGAGTACACGAAAACAACAACTAACACTCTATATATACATATGGAGGTAATCCGAACATGAGTATTGATCATATACATATATATGATACAAGTACGTCAAATGCCCTTATGCAATATTACTGTGTCTTGAATATAACCTCAAGTCCTAGTTTGTCTTATGGGCGATTATGCATACGCACTCTGCTCTTCACTGATATTCACAACTATATCATAACACTAATCTCGTGTCATGACTGTTATCACTTATTGAGTCACTTATTAATTACAACACTATATTACATAATGGAAATATTACAAATGGAATAAGTCAGTATAACAAGAATTAATCCATACCCTTACCCAAACCTATGGGATAACGGCCCTAGACCCACTCCATAAACGTACACATTGTCGTCTACTCAATATCACGGCTCTTCGCTCGCAGTACTCAATATCACGGCTCTTCGCTCTCAGTACTCAATATCACAGCTCTTCGCTCTCAGTACTGCATATCACGGCTCTTCGCTCTCAGTACTCAATATCACGGCTCATCGCCCTCAATACTCAATATCACGGCTCTTCGTTCTCAGTACTCAATATCACTGCTCTTCGCTCTCAGTACTCAATATCACAGCTCATCACCCTCAATACTCAATATCACGGCTCTTCGCTCTCAGTACTCAATATCACGGCTCATCGCCATCAATACTCAATATTACGGCTCTTCGCTCTCAGTACTCAATATCACGGCTCATCGCCCTCAATACTCAATATCACGGCTCATCGCGCTCAATACTCAATATCACGGCTCTTCGCTCTCAGTACTCAATATCACGGCTCATCGCCATCAAATCTCAATATCACGGCTATTTGCTCTGAGTACTCAATATCACGGCTCATCGCCATCAATACTCAGTATCACGGCTCATCGCCCTCAATACTCAATATCACGGCTCTTCGCTCTCAGTACTCAATATCACGGCTCTTCGCTCTCAATACTCAATATCACGGCTCATCGCTCTCAGTACTCAATATCACGGCTCATCGCCATCAATACTCAATATCGAGACTCTTCGCCATCAATACTCAATATCACTGTTCATCGCCCTCAATACTCAATATCACGGCTCTTCGCTCTCAGTACTCAATATCACGGCTCATCGCCATGAATACTCAATATCACGGCTAATCGCCATCAATACTCAATATCACGGCTCATCGCCCTCAAATCTCAATATCGTGGCTGTTCGCTCTCAGTACTCAATATCACGGCTCATCACTCTCAATACGTTAACATGGTTATAAGGCAGGTAATAACCATTTATAAATAGACTGGGCCTTACGATCAACTAGTCAGGTACAATATATATATAGGTGAATTTAAGTTATATCATTCTTTAATCCACAATCTTCATACAATGAATATAAACTTATAAACAAATTTGCATTATACATTTACTCTTTCTCTCACGACAAAGAATTATGAAACGTTAGTGGAAGAATGATAAATGAGGCCAACTATGGAAGAATTACACATTTAGGCAGTACTCTTGAAATAAAAGCCATATACCCCACATACACTCAATGCAATATTTACCTTGAAACCTATTCCTCCATATTACATAATTAATTAAATAGTAAAACTACAATTACAATTACAACTATAAGTGCCAGACAACTTCACTCAACAACTGCCTAATGCAAACTTACCAATCTATTCCAAGAATTGACCAAATTACACACGGTCAGTTGGCAAAAAATTGGGAAAAAATTAACTTTCCCGAAAGTAGTTCTCAGATGTCCAGATAGAACAATCCAAGGTAACTTAAGGTTGTTCATGAGTCACTTAACCTTAAGGGATATAATTCATAAAATACACAGCTAACTTATTGTTATTTATACTTCCAAGCGATAGTTCTAAAGAGTAAATATGAAATGAGATAATATATCAAATATCGTTCTGCTTACAATTAATATCTTGTCATTATATCAGTAATATCACTTAATATATTGACATTGTATCAGTGATATCATTACTTGTAGTGGCATTGTACCAGTGATATATCTTACTATATTGGCATTGTATCAGTTATTATCGTAACAGTGTGTCAGTGATAATACTTACTATGGGGGTATTGTATCAGTGATATCAGTGATATCACGTACTATCGAAACAGTGTATCAATGATTTCAATAACTATTTTGGAATCGTGTCACAAATATCGTGAACAATCGTGACAGTGTATCGGTGATTTCACTTACTATCGTGGCATTGTATCACTGATATCACTTACTATCGTGGCATTGTATCAATGCCATCATTTCCTATCTTGTCAGTGTATCCGTGATGCCACTTACTATACTGGCATTGCATCAGCGATATCACATACTCTCTTTGCATTGTATCAGTGATATCACTTACCGTTTTTACATTGTATCATTGATATCACGTACTGTATTGTCATTTTATCAATGATATCGCTTACTATCGTGTCATTATATCACTGATATGTGTATCATAACTCTCTATCTTGGCATTGCATTAGCGATATCACTTACTCTTTTGGCATTGTATCAGTGATATCACTTACAGTCTTGACATTGTATCATTGATATCACGTACTGTATTGGCATTTTATCAGTGATATCGCTTACTATCGTGTCATTATATCACTGATATGTGTATCATAACTCTCTATCTTGACATTGCATTAGCGATATCACTTACTCTTTTGGCATTTTATCAGTGATATCGCTTACTATCGTGTCATTATATCACTGATATGTGTATCATAACTCTCTATCTTGACATTGCATTAGCGATATCACTTACTCTTTTGGCATTTTATCAGTGATATCGCTTACTATCGTGTCATTATATCACTGATATGTGTATCATAACTCTCTATCTTGACATTGCATTAGTGATATCGCTTACTATCGTGTCATTATATCACTGATATGTGTATCATAACTCTCTATCGTGACATTGTATTAGTGATATCACTTACTATCTTGACATTGCATTAGTTATATCACTTACTATCTTGGCAACATTTCAGTGATATCGCTTACTATCGTAACATTGTAGCAGTGATATCTCGTTCGATCGTGGCATTGTATCAGTGATAGTACTTACTATCGGGGTAATGTACCAGTTATATCAATTACTATCCTAGAATTATATCAGTGATATCACATTCTATAGTTTCATTGTCACCTATATCACTTGCTATGTTTGCATTATATCAGTGATATCACTTACTATCATGCCATTGCATCATTGATATCACTTGCTATTGTGGCAATATTTCATTGATATCACTTATGATTTTGGTATGTTCTCAATGATAGCACTTAATGTCTTGACATTGCACTAGTCATATGATTTGCTAGGTTTTTATTGTATCAATGATGTTATTTACTATCTTGATACTGTATTAGTGATATCATTTGCTTTCGTTGCATTGAATCGGATATATGATTTGCTATCCTGTCATTTTTCAGTGATACCACCTAGCATCGTTGTATTGTATCATTGATATATATATTGACATTGTATCAGTGATATCACTTATTGTCGTGGCACAATATCAGTAAAAACACTTAACATGGCATCATGGCATACATTATATCATTTTCTATCTTGAAGAATCGTAGCAGTAAATATATGTGTAATTTAATCCCCTGTTTGGGTATTACTGTGTGGTTTAAACGTGTATTTAGCGGTTGTAACATATATTCAGAATTCTGACTTCCTCATTCATCGTCATAGCTGAATGATATAAAACGGATATATAATACAATGTTTGCGGGAGGAAATCAGATCGGTTGTATACTGTGTTGAATTGTGTTAAATTTATAAAGGTGGTTATTTTTATTTTTTTTGGAACATAAGTGTTAGTGTTTGGTTTGCAGGAGGAGCTTTTGTTAATTAATTACAGATGTACTGTTTTATCTTCTTTGGGTATCTTACATTATATACGAGGAACTTGTTGTTTTGCATACGGTGTTTAATTGTGCTGATACAGATGTACTGTTTTATTCTTTGTGGAAGTCGTACAATATAGGTAAGTAGGACAGTTGCATGGCTGTATGTAGTAGTATTGCCAAGTCTATTGTTTTTACAGGTCAGGAGGTTACATATGTCACGTTGATGTTGTTTTATTATGGATTTACACTACACATTTATTTCGTCATTAAACTCTGCATTGATATGTGTATAGTTTAAGAAATCAATTCTTACTGTAATAATAAATATTAGTTTGAATTTCTTTTATGTTAACAAGCTGGACCTTTACACATTGTGAACATTTGCCGATAAATTCATACTAGACAGGAATAGATAATTTACCCAGTCAAATGAATGCCCATTCGAACACGATACGTGTCTGCGCTATTGGATTGACACTTTGCACAATTGCACAATTTAACTTTAATCTAATCGAAAAGAAAAATCAGGAATAGTTATATGCAGGTCACTAAACAATATATTCAAAGCCAATTCCTACAACATGGCTATAGTATAATATGTTTAGGATGTATGACCTTTTGTATTGACAAATTAGTTCAGTGAACTCTGAAGTAGATCTATGATCTCAAAAGTCTCGAAACATATTCTTAACTTTGTTATTTCCTTTGTTTAATATAAATCCCAAACGTAAACTAAATGTCCCACTTTTAAAAACTACTTAACCAAGTAGGTCTGCAGCAGTAGGTCAACAGAAGGCCAGAAATAGCTCACATCGACCTATAGTTTCATTTTGAAGAGTTCAACTTTATTTCAAACATGATCAGATATGTAGGTTTCCTTCATATTTTAATGTACTATATGCTCAGTGTTATTTTATTTGAGACAATGATCAGCCTTTATGTACTCGATGGTGACAGGTATAAATGTGAAACAGTTTCAAAAGAGTAGCATTTACATATTAGTTGCATTCGGGAGTAACATGTTTAAACGAATTTGAAGTCTGCCTCTTAACACAAACCATTGTTGTTACAATGGTGACAAAGTTTATAGATAACGTAACAGGTAGAGTTGAATTGCTGCGTAACGATAACAGTTACAGCAACGACTTATCTATACAATAGCTATGTTATATCTTGTTGCTACATGATTTAGACAGACGGAAAATTAAAGATACTGAGGAATTCGTGTAACATCTTTCCGTTAAGCACCATCCGGTAAACCGCAATAGTTTCAACTGTACGACAGGTACAGAAAGGACAATTATACTTGTGAGAAATAAAGGTTGCGTACTGCTGTGTTGTTGTTTTTACAAAATGGTGGATAATACATGAAACTACGACACGCTTCACGTTTCATTTTTTTATGTTGATCAATTGATCTATTGGTCACAGATAACACGTATACCAAGACCATTTCCAAAACGATACATGACCATTTTAGTAGAGCTGTTGCATCTAACATTACCTTTCATGAACGGACTAAACAAAACTCTGGACTGCATTGTCTTCTCGTGTCTATGTTCAGTGCTTCCAAAAAATCCCCTCTCAATACATATTATAATTTGTTTAATATCTTATTACACGTGTCTTAGTTTGGATTATGCATATGTGCATTGCATTTCAAACAAATTCAGCGATATCACTTACTGTCTTGATATGGTTATATTATAAGCAATATCAATTACTATTATCACATTGTATCAGTAATGTCATTTATTATCGCTGTATTGTATACGTGTTATCGCTATCTTGGCATCAGTGATATCAATTAATATAGTGTCATTATAACAGTGATAGCACTTGCTGTGCTGGCGTTTTGTATCAGTAATATTACTTCCTATTTTGACATCTCATCAGTGATGTCACATAGTTATGCTACTATGTATCATTGTTCTCACCTAATGTCTTGGCTTTGTATCAGGATATCACCTACGTCCGTAGCATTGCGCCAATGACATCACTTATTATCGTGGTATTGAATCAGTGATATCACTTTATATACAGAATATTATCGTGGAATTGTATCAGTGATATCACTTACTATATTGAAATTATATCATTGATATCGACTATTATTGGGGTATTGTATCACTGATACCACTTAATATCTTGTGATAGTATGCCATCGATATCACATGTGATATCGTGGCATCGTATAAATGATACCACTGACTATCTTGACCTTGTATCATTGATATCGCTTACTATCTTGACATTGTATCATTGATATCACTTACTATCTTGATATTGGATCTTTGATATCACTCACTATCTTGACATTTTGTCAGTGATATCACTTACTCTCTTAACATTTTATCAATGATATCACTTACTATCTTGGCATTTTCTCATTAATATCACTTACCATAGAGATATTATATCAGCGATATTACTTCTATCTTGACATAATATCAGTATTATAACTTAATATTATGCCATCGTATCAGTGGTATCACTTACTAACGTGGTATTATATCATCGATATTACTTACTATCATGATATTGTATCAGGAAAATAGCTTAGAATCGTTGCCAAATATCAGTAATGTCACTTACGATCTTGTCATTGTACTTACTCTTGTTATATCTCTTAATAGATAGTTTAGTATCGAGGTATTGTATCAGTGATTTCACTTACTATCTTGTCATTGTACTTAGTCTAATGATATCACTTACTATTCCGACATTGTATCGGTGATATCACTTAATTTGCATTGTAGCAGTGATATCACTTAAATATTTTGGAATTGTATAAGTGTTATCCGGTACTATTTTGACATACCATCAGTGATAATATCACTTACCGGAGTCTATATATGACTTATTTCATATTCTGTTTACAATCGCGGCATAGTATCCCATTTACAGTATTACAGTTTATTGGCGTACGCTATTTTGATGAAACAGTAACTATGTCATTTAATTCACTGTCTGGGTATTACTGTGTGGCTTAAACTAGTATTGGAGTTAATGATATACATCCAGAATTCTGACTGCCTCATTCGTTTTCATAGCTGAATGATATAATACGGATATATTTAAGTGAATGCGGGAGGAAATTAGATGTTTTGTATAATGTGGGTTAATGTATGAAATTGTGTAATTGTATTTATTTGGAGACATAAGTGATATTGTTCGCAGGAACTCACTTTCATAGTGCTTTTGTGTTAAATACAGATGTTGTATATTATTTTGGACATCTTTAATTATAGGTAAGTACGACACGTAAGTACAACACAGAAGGAAGTCACCTGTTTTGCATATTGTGTTTAATTGTGTTAATTTAAATACAGATGTACTATTTTATCTGCAATGGAAGTCGTACAATATAGTTAACTACGACAGTTGAGTCTATATGCAATAGTATTGTCAATTATATTGCTTTTCAGCTCAGGAGGTTACATATGTCACGGTGAATGTAGTTTTATTTGGGTTTTAAACTGTTTCGCCATTAAACGTTGCATTGATATGTATATTGTAATGAAAGCAGCAATACTTGCTTTAACAATAAGTATTATTTCGAAAACTTTGTTGTGATAATACATTGGACCTTGACGCATTATGGGCATTTGTCGCAAATGCCTAAATGATTCGAACATTTACTTAATCAAATGCTTGAACACTTACGCGATCCAACTTTATATCTATTAGATTGACACTTTGGGCAAATTATTTTTAACCTAATCGACAACATTTTATAAACAGGCATGTGCAAGGTCACTGAAACGATATTCAAAGCCAATTCCTACAACATTGTCAAACTAGAACATGTTTTGTAAGATGAATACCATTATCTTTATTTAAAAAAAACACAAGCAATTGTTGTTTCTAACTTAATAGTAGATCAAGGACTTGACAAATCTCCAAAACGTATTCTTAACTTTGTCATTTTTTTTTTCAATATACCGAGGGCTTAACGCGAAACTATTGTAACTCACTTTTTTTCCGAAAATGATTTTTTTATATAATCCATATCAGATACCAACCCTTTATAACACCACAAAATATTAGAGCTAGATTCTAAAATTCGGGTGAGAAAAATAAAATATGTCATATTATTGTATTTCACGAAAAAGAATTTTTTTAATGCGAAACTATTGTAACTGAGCTTAATCACTTACAATAGTTTCGCGTAAAAAATTTATAAGGTCTTCACATGAGAAAATATTGTAACTCGCTTTTATTTATATTCTTTGAATGGAAATTTTTGTTTTAGCAAATATCTGTTTTACTGTTAACTTTGATGTGAAACTAAAGTAAAAAAAAAAAAAAAGACTGATGAATTTCTTGAGTTACAATAGTTTCGCATTTAATTTTATTTCTTATTAGTGCCCAGTATGACATACAATAGTTTCACACTATAGTCTTTAATCCATTGAAACCTCACTAGTCTTGTGACTTTTGATGACATCACATCACTCACTTATGACATCATTAAATATGACATATCAGGGGTGGATCCAGGATTTGAGTTCAGGGGTGAGGGGGATGGGGCAACTTTTTTTTTTTTTTTTTTTTAACCAGACCAACTGCACTGTAAACCATTGTAGTGTAGCAGGGTCAGTCAAATTTTTTCTGGGTGATATGCAAACACAGACATGTTTGTAACTTCTCAGATGGTAGGGTTGGGTGGGGTTGAGGGTGGCATGCAAAGTTCCACAAACGAACCTTGATCCACACCTGTACAGACAGTAGCTAGCAGCATTTTCTTTTGTGAGGCATAGCAGCATTTTCTTTTTTTGATCGAAGCATTGGGTATCTACAGAATCTGAAGTTGCGGATCTCTCATTTATAAGGTAAGACAATTATTTCAGTGATTATTTTGATTAAAGGGACACAGTCATGGCAATCTTGATTCAAGAAGAAATGAAAACTCAAATTTTTAATTAATTACAATGCAAACCGGTTAAAAGTAAACTAATGGTGGATTAATAAATTGAGAAGCTGATTTCAATTCTTGATAAAAAAGCTTCAGTGTCCCTTTAAAAGAATGAATAGTTATGTGTGTGTTTATGAAAAAAAAAAATTAAAAAATCGTAAGTCTAAGAAATATTTAAGAAAATTTAGCCAAGCTTATTAAAACAGAACAGATCTAGTTCTAATATAATTGTTACATTATAATTCCTACTGGAAATAATTCCCTAGTACTTAATCTGTACTTAAAGATGCCTGCGTAAGCCAAGTCAATGTATAGAAATTACGTAAATTATCGAGTGACGTAATATAGTAATTGTAATGTCTCTTAAGAATTGATTTACATTTTTTCGGCATTTATGTGCTTTTATACGCGCTTTATGGTAACTTTGTCATTTGCTACCGACGTTTTAAAACCTCTAAAAAATATGCAAACTAATTCTTACATTTACATAATTTTCATATCAAGTATAATCTGCCTTGGAAGCATGATAATAAAGTTTATTCCAAATTATACACTGTAAATTAACAGTAAGTTGTTTTCATCCATTTGCTAACTGTAACAGTGTTGTAATCCTAAGTTCCCAGTGATTGTTAATGAATCTGGATTGATTATGAATCCTCATAAAAATTGTATGTCAAACATTCCAGAAAGTTCGTAATTTTTCTACAATTAAATGTTCTACAGTAAAACTTCAAATCACTTATTGCCTTTATTAAGTGTAAATAATGACATGACTCTGCTTTGAGATTTATAATCAAAGGACTTTCATCATGCGGGGTAAAATCAAATCAGTTTTCATCCTGCTAGGTCATATGTTAAGGTCATGCAATTTTATAATGAATAGAATGAAACTTGATGTATACTCATGTTGCCTTGCAGAGCCTTGTTCTAGAATGTATGTACAATAATAATTATAAAAAATATACCTAAGGGAATAAACATTGTGAAGTTATATGATTGACAATGTCTTTTATTTTGTATTACAGTATGCTGCAGTCAACATTCCATCAAGGACATTCAAAATTCAGAGGCAGTGGCCGTCAGTGCATGGCAAATTCCTTGCATGCACTCATTCATAGCACCATAGTGGATCCTTTAGAATGGAATGAAGATACAATGAATGAAATATTAGAAAATGGAGATAACTTGTACACTCAAATTTCCAAGACAAACAGTGAATATTTGATGCTGAGTGATCTACCGAATGTAGTGGATAATGTTTCTGTAAATATGTCAACTCTGCTAGCTGGATCAATAAATCGTCTTGCATCTGACCCCCCATTTTACAATATTGAAGGGGCTTTAAATGAACTAAAAAAATCCACTAATCATTCCGGTTACCTCCTAACTACAGGCCGTAGTACACCATGCTACACTACAGGTATTTTCAAAAGGAGCGAAGTTTACTACTTGTTTGATCCACACAGTCGTAATGAGACAGGAATGGCAGATTCTATTGGGAAAGCAACACTGACATGTCATAAAAGTCTTCCGGCACTTTGTTTGTTCATAAAACATTTAACTGCCTCTTTATTTGCACAGTAAATTAATGTCGAGGTACCTTTCGAAATGTGTGCAATATCTACTCATAACCTTTTAGGCATTGAAGATAGCGATTTTGACAGTTCCTTGGATTCGGATTTCTCAGGATTTGACCAAAGTGATGTGTTAGAGCCCAAAGTAGTCCGAATGAAGCTGAAAAGGGTGCATGATGAGTATAAAGAGAGTCGTCAGGAATTGTCTAGCTCAGATGAAAGCTTCAATTGTTCAGAAGATCTTATAGATGCAACATTAAAAGACTTGAATGATTCTGCAGTTTTTTGTAAATCAATTGACATTAAGGCATTTGATGATTTAAATGATGGTGAAAGCAGCAATATGGATGTGACAAGTGGTGGCAATGATAGTGATGGAGAAGACTTTGATCCACGTGTAGGAGATGACTTTGATGCGAATGTAAGAGATGAATTTGATGTGAATGTAGAAGATGTCTTTGATGCAAATGTAGGAGATGACCATGATGTGAAAATGGGAGACGACTTTGATGCGAATGTAGGAGATGACTTTGATGCGAACATACAAGATGACCATGATGCAAATGTAGGAGATGACCATGATGACCATAATGACCATGATGCAAATATAGGAGATGACAATGATGCGAACATAGGAGATGACCATGATGCAAATGTAGGAGATGACTTTGATGTGAACGTAGGAGATGACTTTGATGCGAATGTAGGAGATGACTTTGATGTGAAAGTAGGAGATGACTTTGATGCGAACATACGAGATGACCATGATGACCATGATGCGAATATAGGAGATGACAATGATGCGAACATAGGAGATGACCATTATGCAAATGTAGGAGATGACTTTGATGTGAAAGTAGGAGATGACTTTGATGCGAATGTAGGAGATGACCATGATGCAAATGTAGGAGATGACATTGATGTGAAAGTAGGAAATGACTTTGATACGAATGTAGGAGATGACGTTGATGCCAATGTAGGAGATGACGTTGATGCCAATGCAGGAGATGACCATGACGTGAAAATAGGAGACGACTTTGTTGCGAATGTAGGAGATGACTTTGATGTGAATGAAGGAGATGACTGTGACGCGAACATAGGAGAAGACCATGATGCAAATATAGGAGAGTACTATGATGCAAATGTAGGAGATGACTATGATGCAAATGTAGGAGATGACTATGATGCAAATGTAGGAGATGACAATGATGCCAACATAGGAGATGACCATGATGCAAATGTAGGAGATGACTTTGATGTGAAAGTAGGAAATGACTTTGATACGAATGTAGGAGATGACGTTGATGCCAATGTAGGAGATGATGTTGATGCCAATGCAGGAGATGACCATGACGTGAAAATAGGAGACGACTTCGATGCGAATGTAGGAGATGACTTTGATGTGAATGAAGGAGATGACCATGACGCGAACATAGGAGAAGACCATGATGCAAATATAGGAGAGTACTATGATGCAAATGTAGGAGATGACTATGATGCAAATGTAGGAGATGACTATGATGCAAATGTAGGAGATGACAATGATGCCAACATAGGAGACCATGATGCAAATGTAGAAGATGACTATGATGCAAATGTAGATGATTTTGATGCGAATGTAGGAAATGACTTTGATGTGAATGAAGGAGATGACCGTAACGCGAACATAGATGACCATAATGCGATCATAGGAGATGACCATGATGCAAATTTAGGAGAGTACTATGATGCAAATGTAGGAGATGACCATGATGTGAATATAGGAGATGATCATGATGCAAATGTAGGAGATGACTATGATGCAAATGTAGGAGATGACCATGATGCGAATATAGGAGATGATCATGATGCAAATGTAGGAGATGACTATGATGCAAATGTAGGAGATGACCATGATGCGAACATAGGAGATACTGTACATGAACACAGTGTTGACTGGAACAATATGGATGTGACAAGTGGTGGCATGAAAAGTAGTGGCAATGATAGAAATGGAGATGTTAACGCAGAGGCTGTAAATAAACAAAGCCATAACATGGATGCAAAAATCAGTGGCGTCACAGATGAGACTGAAAGTATTTATTCTGGCAATACTGATGATTATTTCAACAATAATGAAAGTTATTCATCAACTGAGGATCGACTTCCTCTCAGTTTCATTAAAAAAAAACAAAGACGTCTAGAAAAATGCAGAAATCCAAGGAAGGTCGTCTTAGAGGATGTAACAGGTAGCGGTGATAATGAAATAAACATAAACGTTAATCATGAAAAAGGTGGTGATGCTGATGGAGCAGATGTAAGACCTGGTGGTGACTTTCAGGTAAACAGAGGTAGAAAAAGAGGAAAAGATGAAAGTAAGTGGAGAAGGAATGTAACAAAAAGAAGAAGAAATGAAGGTAACAGTTATGTAAATAGGCATGGAAAGTTAAAGTCAGCAAAGTTAATGAAACCTCCATGTGGACACAACTGCCGATACAAATGCCGGGAGAAATTTATGGAGGATGATAGACAGAAACTTTTTCATAGCTTTTGGGGTTATGGAAATGTCAATAAACAAAGGCAATTCATAAACAAATATGCAGGTAAAAGTAAAAAAAAGCAACACAGGCACAGAATAACTAGACGTGAACATTCTATTAGTTGGTCCTTGCCAAACTGTGCTACAAAGAGTACATTTAGAGTGTGCAAAACATTCTTTCTAAACACATTATGTATATCTGATCAAATGGTTTCAACAGCTCATGTAAAACAAGAGTTTGGTGTTGTGAGGGATGAAAGCAGAGTGACAGCCCATGGGTCAAGGGTCAATAAAACTTCAGAAGACAGTGTTATAGTAGTTAAGGAGCACATCGAAAGTTTTCCAACTGTTGAAAGCCATTACTGCCGTAAAGATTCAAAGAAACAATATTTAAACCCAGATTTAAATGTGTCCAAAATGTATGACTTATATGTTGAAAACTGTAGAAAGAACAATATTGAACCTGTGACAAGCGCAATGTATAGAAAAGTTTTTAATTGCGAGTATAATCTGGGATTTCACCAGCCCAAAAAAGATCAATGTGATCTCTGCCAGTCATATTCTAATGCTAGAAGTTCTGAACAAGAAGTTATGAACTATGAATATGAAAGTCACATTAAAAATAAAAAATTATCCCGTGAAAACAAAGATGCAGACAAAATAAAAGCAAATACTGAAAGTGATCTTATTGTTGCATGTTTTGACCTTGAACAGGTTTTAGTTACACCAAAAAGCTTTGAGTCAAGCCTGTTTTACAAAAGACGATTGAATAATTACAACTTTACTATATATGACATGGCAACCAGAGACGGATATTGCTTTTTATGGAACGAAACAATATCCGGCAGAGGAGCTTCCGAAATTGCGACATGTGTTTACCATTTTATAGAAAAAATGGCGTCAAAGGGCAAAACTAAATTCATTTTCTATTCAGACAACTGCATTCCACAAAATAAAAACAAATACTATGTAAGCATGTTGTGGTACTGCCTTAACAAATTCCAGTTGTCTTCAATTGAGCACAAATACCTTGAAAAGGGCCACACTCAGAATGAGAATGACAGCATCCATGCGTCAATTGAAGTTGCCAGTCGCAATGTTTCCATTTATACTACACCTCAGTGGGCAACCTTGATAGCAAGTGCTCGGCGCAAACAGCCATACATTGTAACTGAAATGTGTTTGAATGACTTTTTTGACTTCAAAATCCTATCAGAAAAACTGAACAATTTCGATACTGATCTTGGCAAAGGAAAAGTATATTGGAATCGGATTCGTGTGTTAAAACTTATGTCAGAGGATGCTAGTTGTTTGTTTGTCCATTATGAGTATGATGGAACGGTTCACTGTATAAACCTGACGAGTACATCTAGGCCAAGACGCATTGCCTATGCAGATGTACCTGACCCCAAAACCATAGCACTGATTCAGTTGAAAGATAGTCCTATTCCGATAAGTATTGAGAAATACAATGACCTGGTTTCTCTTTGTGTGTCCAACATCATTCCAAGGGTGCATTGTCTGTTTTACGCATTACTCCCCCATGGTTAAAAGCTTCATTCACTGCTGTTCATAGTTCTACAGGTAAAGGGAGCTATTTAAGATTGGTTAGGGTGCCTTTAAGTCATTTTCTGTTCGAGACATCTCGCGTTCTGTTATAATTTTATTTTGTGTGTGTCTTGGAAAACTGTTTAGTAGTTAATAGTATTAGCTTATGGCATTATTGCATGATGTTCGTCTAAAGCTTCCAGTCTGACAAAAGTTTTAATATGTGGTCTAGCATAAAAATATACATCACATGATGTTGCATCGATATCAATGACTAA
Source organism: Cyrtodaria siliqua (assembly GCA_037043455.1). Lineage (NCBI taxonomy): Eukaryota > Metazoa > Mollusca > Bivalvia > Adapedonta > Hiatellidae > Cyrtodaria > Cyrtodaria siliqua. Next base: position 34,709 of record JAWPHD010014805.1, on the reverse strand, counting down.
AGAATGTGATATCAAACCAGAAACTGTTCTAGTGAAATATGAAGGTGATGTTTTACTTGGAAATCGGATATTGAATCAGAAAAGGTCACTAAGCCTTTTCAATATGGGTCTATTGTATGATATTAATGAAGTTAAGTGTTAAAAATAGATTAACAATTAACAAATTTAAAGAAACTATCTGCCAAATAACAGCCAAATAATAATGTATATTATATATTCTGTGATGAATTATAGAAATTTCCCAGTTTGAGAAAATCTGTAACATATCCCTTCCTCTACTGTGCTATCTCGCCTAGTGTGCAAGATAGCACAGTAGCCAAATGTTATGAACTAAGCGATAGACGTCACGATATTACGTCACGAATTGACGTCATGATATTACTCCGCGCTGTCGCCAAAGGAGTGACAGAAGAAGGAATACTTGTGTCAAAAGAAGATTGGAAAGAAATTCATCACAGAATGTATATTATATAGTTTAATTAACCTTGTTGAAGTGATACGGAAAATAATTCAGTCGTGAGAAATATTCTTGCGATATAGAAACTCGTGCGAAAACGCACTCGTTTCTATATCGCAAGAATCTTTCTCACTCGGGAATTATTTCCCGTATCACTTCAACAATGTTAATTAAACTCTATGTATGTATAATTAAAAAGTATAGTTTCACAGGTTCTTAAAATATCCATGACTGAATATGAGTAATATGAATTATGAGTTGGTAACTCTTAATTTGATGCTCCAGTTTCGGGTTTTGGCCTGGCTGGTTAAAGCTGTTTATACAACATGTAGTGTGTCTATAGAGTTTGGCTTTTCAAAAGATGCAATTTATAATATTTACCTCCTCGTCAGTAGGTTTTGAAAGGGTGTACATAATTATGTTGTAAAATTCAGCTGTAACAGTTACTAGAACATGACTTTCGATGATCTAATAAATTAAACTTTTTGTGATTTCCTTTTAGTATAGGCTATGAAAATTGAGAACATAAATGATTAACATTGAGAATATGATAACATTGTTTAAATCTTTCATTCTGTATATTGTGTGGAAATGTTGTTGTTTATTTTGACATGACACGGTGCAAAGTTACAAAAAAAATTGGTGAAAATGTTTTTTGACATCAGTAATTTTGTAAAACGATGATGGTATGTTACAAAGGAATAATACATGAATTAATTGTTAATTTTGAATATTAATAATTATGTTAAAATTCAATTCTTTGACTTCAGTGGCAATAATTATTGGGAAGAAAAAGTAATAATTAAAAGTATTAATTTAGTTTATTTTAAGTTCAATTAAAGATCTTGACAAAAACAATGTGTTTCTTAGAATTACTTTGCCATGTTATATTACAGGACACTGCAATAAAAAAAAAGAAAAAGAAAAAAGATTGCCGTGACTGTGTCCTCCTTTAACTCAATGGTGCTTTCCAGGACAGCCTGTCAGGATCAGATTATTTTGTAACTTAAACTCACACAATAATTTAAAATACAGAACTCTGGAGTTGCAACTAAGACAATATTCTATAAGGCCCATTCAATCAAGTTTAAATTACTGAATAGCTGATGTGGTCCAATTCATAAAAACAACAACTTATCCCCTTCCCACACCCACCAACACCCACGCCCACACCCACCTCCCCCACCAAGACCTTATGAACAAGGTGATTGCACAGTGGCACATGAGGTTTTATTTACTGAGTAAAACTCATTGTCCCTACAATAAGCCAATCTGCACAATCATGTTCAACAAGAAAACATGATCGTTAAAATAACCAGTTATTTTTACAATCACTGTTTTAGTCTCATAAAATAATTGTGCTATATTGCAGGTTTATATAAGTGTTATTATCTTCATCTTGTCTGAATATTGTGAATTTATATCCTCTAAATGATCTTTATAACAAGGATTGTCTATAGCAAATTTAAATGTACTGTTTGTTTAAAATCCATTAAAATTAAATTGACTTACAATAGTTTCGCATAAAAAAAAAATGGTGCGATAGTATTGTAAGTCAGATTTGTTTTCATCAAACTTAATGTAGGAGGGAAACTATTTAAAAAATAAATAAGCAAAAGGAAGTAAATGCTAACTACTCTATGATTCTAATGTGAAACTCAACTTAAAATAATAATAAAAAGAACTTAAGAGATTTCTCATAAATGCCATTCTTATTTCTGTTGGAAACGAAGCACAAAATACAAAATACAGCACCAAACGATATTTTCCAAATAACTTCCATTCAAAAATGCAAGTTTGACTCAAGGATTCTGAAAAAAGTTTCAAAAACTGCCAAAAATAGTAAGTTACAATAGTTTCGCTTTGAAAAATTTCATCAACAAATTCAAAATTTAAGTGGCAAACTATTGTAAGTCACTATTTTTTAAAAATCTCATAAATAAACATATCAGTTCTTTCTTTTCCAATCCAAATATGACTGAATACCATTTTTTTGATTCATGCCAAAGAGTAAATGCCCTACATGCATTTTTGATAAAAATAAGATGTTTTTTGCTTCTCCTGTAAAATGTTCTGAAAGTGAGTTACAATAGTTTCGCGTTAAACCCTCGTTACATCTAAACAAAATAATTATGTTATACTGCTGTATATGTTTAGAACTAAGATAAAAAGGTAGGTAACAGTGGCCTGTATCTTGATTTGTGAAACTTTTAATTTTTAAACATGGTAAACATGATGTAGTTATAATACCTTCCAGAGCGTCTTGGTAGCGCGAATAAGATATATTTTTTTTTTTCAATTTTCGTTGTCTTGTTTGTCTGTTTGCGTGTTTGTTTCTGTGTTTTGTGGTTTACTGTCCTCCTTGAATGCTACTTTTCCTGTCCGATCTTTTTATATTTCTTTTGCATTTGTATCCTTCATCTTTAGGACAACTCTATATAGCCTAATGCATGCATTGGCGACCCGTTAAATAATAATAAAGACAACGAAACTGCGTGTAATAACGCTACACTAACGGTGACATTACCACAGGTATATTTTATGTCAAATTGATACCAACACGTGAAATTAAGTTTGTTGTCGATGAAATACTGTGAATGCAAATATAACCTAATATCATAAGAAAGTGTTTGTTATTCAAACATTGAACAGTGTTATTTAAAACTGTTAGGAAATTGAAAAACAGCATAATTATTCAATCCCGTTTGTAAAATATCAGTATAAACAAAAAAAGTAGATATAAAAATCGACCAGCAAAGCAGCATTCACGGACAACAGTCAACTATAAAGACACACAGAAACAAAGAACAACTTTAAAGATGAATAAAACGCAAGATAAGACATCTCAAACACAAAAGGGTTTCCAATAGGACTACCGCATTGGAATGGTCAGTGGCGAAAATGGCTGCTGTTGGTTAAAACCAGGTTCTAGGGTTCACCAAACCTCATTCTTACCCTAGTGTCATCCCAATAAACGGGACAGTGTAGATAAAGATATCCCCCGCCAGGTTATAATCTCTACCAAACAAGACAGCATTACTAGGCAATAGAAGTAAAGCACATACATTATCATGTGTATATAATAAAATACCAAAAAACCCCCAAAAAAGAACAACCTAACTTTGTCACGCTTCATGAACAGAGTGATTCATTGATTCATATTGCAATGACTTCCTGAATCCTGCTGAAACATGAGACGAAAAAAATGTCAGCTTTTTCATAAAATGTATAGATATTCATTTCATATTCAGGGTTATGATTGAGCTGGTATGGCCCAGTGAATAATACTTTTACCTCTTCTTGTGTTTGTTGTTTCCAAGGGATCTCCTTTTCGGTATATATTGACATAACACTATGGTTTGCTTGTGGCGGCCATAAAATGTCGCCCCGATAACAAATCAGTAGTGCTATTACTTATTGGCCCTTTGGGATCATCAAGCCCCATCTTTGTGGCTTTAAAGTAAAATGTCGCCTACATCGGCGTAGCTACTATTAGGCCATATAGGCCTGGGTTATACATCAAAATGAAAAACGAAACAAATGAAAAGTCAAAAAATGCAATAAAAACTGAGGACGGAGGAGGTGTGGGACTCAATGTCAACATTTTTGTTTACAGTGTAAGTAATTTAACTTTTGCAAATGTTAATTCTCAAATTTGTCAACAAACAGTCAAATAGCACACAAGTGCTATTTCAGATATACGCCAAAAACGTACCTTTGCATAGCTAGGTTTAAACCGAGTCTTCTGCCTTTATATCTTGTTTGTATGTGTTGCTTCCAAGCGATCCCCTTTTCAATATTAATTACTATTCAACCATATTATCACGTAGGCTGTATCACTGATATCCAACAAATTAATATTTTAAAATATAAATTAATGTATACTTACTTCTGAAAGGAATACTGTGCAGTCCTTCGGCATACTTTTTCCATTCTCCATTGCACGGATTTGTATGTTAACATTCTATTTTATGAAGGCGAACTTTTATAGTATCGTATATAGTTCCAATTCTTACACGCAATATTTATATTAATGTCGAGATTGCCCATGTATGTCGTCTATTCAGAACCGGTTTTCACAATAAATAATTGTGCGTTATGAAATAATTTATAACTGATTTTGAAATACGCTATTAAACTACGGTAACGTCCTTTTTTATTTTGAGTGAGGCGTTTTTAAAATGCTCGAGTATATGTTTCCTAAGTTGTACACAATTTAACTCTTAATGATACACTGAGGTATACATGTTCTTTTATTTATTTATATAATTTGTTTTTTCATTTAAACAAACAAGAACAGAAAAAAAACACATTCTAGGTGTATTCATCACACTGCAAATATCTGCAAAGTTTGAAAGTTGTATGTAGTTCAGATTTAGGAAAACAAAATATGTAAACAATCTCAGATGTTCATTATTCGTGTTGTGTTTACAGTTGCGAACTATTTGACCAAGGCAAAGCTATAAAATTATGTTGGCTAATCATATGATGCTTTCGGCAAGATTAGTCATTGCATTACATTCTATTCACATTTCCCCCATCGTCCGTGGGATGGGGACGTAAACCGGGCGGTCCCGTGTAACGGTCTATCCTCCCAGAACGTTAAAGAACCACGGAAATCTATATGATAATATGAGTAGGGAATTCTATGTATCCTTCCCCTCTCTCTGTGTTGATGAGCCGTTAAACAACGTTCAACATTATATTCGAGAAGAATGGGTTCTAATGGGATTTTAATAGCCTAACTGTTACCAAATGTTCTGTGTGGTCATACAATACTTTCTGGTGATGTCTCATGATGGAGATATTAGTGATGTTACTTGTTTAACTTGTATTTGTTTATATTTATTTATTATTGCTATAGAGTATATCCACATATTTACATAAGGGATACATGGAGCTGATTGGCCTACTCTAAGAGTGGTTGGATGAATCAATTCCGCCAGTAGTTTTAGCCATAGTCAGTCTTTTGGCTTTCCTGAAAAGTTAAAAAGTACAAAACATACCTTGTTACTGTTTATTTGTCGGTCAAATTATGTAAGATTTGGCATGAAGTTTGTATGATGTTTGTCTGCTGATTTCGTAAGTGAAAATTTTGTTGGAAGATGTGCTATTTGAATGGGCCATTGATAGAAATGTAGTTGTTGAACGAGTTTAGGTGTCAATAACGAAAATCCCAGAACGTTTGCTTACATAATGCTATTCAGATCACATATTGTATATTGGGTTATCATTTGGGGAAACAGTTTAGGCGCTGAAAATTAATATCTAAAATAATGAAAACTGCTTTCATTTAGAATTCTCAAAGTTTGCTTTAAATGAGTATTCCAAATACTACTAATTAAAAGTATGTTTTAGACTATGAGCAAATGAACTCACGTGTAATAGTGTTAACCTTTTGTGAAAGTCTTTAGGTTTTTCTTTTATATTAAATCTAGATGTAAGAATTTTATTTTCTGGAAACTCATGTTCCCTTAAAGCTACACAGTCCCTATTTTAACTGGTTATATGAATGAGCCACGTGTGAAGTAGTTTAAAATCGACGAACACCCCAAACGTCGCTATAAGCAGAAATCGATGTGTAAAATTTCACATTTTTATTTAGCCTCCGTACAGGTAACACCGATAAATATACGGCTTCAGAATATGTGATTTAAAAAAGTGTTACCTGGAGCGGTATTTCAACCACAGTCTTGCACTTTTAAACTTTGAAGGATGTACGTTGAACCACTAGACCACGGCTATTGATTGGCTATTGGTTGGTATGTTGTAGCAATTTTAACACTAAATATGCATTACGTAATAACTAGCGCGCACACACAAACACATCAAGCGCTAGATAACAAATATGGATATAAAAAGCGTCCAGTAAAAGTAGCATTGAAGGACGACAGAAGAAATATTAGCTTTGTTAAGTTGAAGTTCTTTATTAACCATAGTAGAAAATAAATCGTTGTCAATGTTCAATATATCATCCAGATACCGAGAAGTGTTATTAAAGGCTTCAATAACATTTGTCTGGGACAATATAGTTTAACGTGATCTTTAACGGCAGTAAGACAAGAAATTAAAAGTCGGGAGATGTTTGTGGTGGTGCAGGCACTAGAATTCGAAATAAAGTAAGCCTTATAAGTCGAGAAACAGTTGTTTTGAGGCGAAGTATTAGTTTCATATTGTAAACATACATTATTACACCAGTCAATGTTCATTTACACGTGCGACAAGTTATTGATCCATCTTGAGTTGCTTTCAAATATGTTAAGTTATTTTGCCTCATTATAAATGTGAAGTTAGTATACTATTTTTTCAAGTAGCATCATAGTTCAGTGGATAGTGCACCAGACTTGAAATCAGAAGGTCGTGTGTTCAAGCCCCTACAGAGGCCTAACTGTTTTTTTTTCTGTACAAATTACTGTTACCGGTGTATAGGTACGATGTGGACTGGTCGATGTCCATACAGTAAATGATTTTCTGCACTATATTTGCTCGCTGAAATACCCGATTTCGACATGAGTTGGTGAATATGAAGTTACAAATAAGGACACGCCTACAAAAAAGAAATCGATTGATATAGAGACCGTGTAGCTTTAATATGAGTCAATGTTTATTGTTCCCTGAAAATAACAATGTTCCCTTCGCCAAATATACATTATCATGTTTCCCTTGTTCCCCAAAACCCCTGGGAGGCCCTCATTATTAAAACAGTTTGATAACTATGGAATAACATTATACATATTTTAGACAAGATGGTACGTTTGATCTCTTTAAATGTAAGATAAAATGAGTATAAGAATATAACACGGAAGGTTTAAGTATCGCTTTGAGCTGCAAATAATAAATACTTTAAATAATGGTAAATATGCACTTTGTTCGTTCCGGATTTGCGTGGATTAACTTTGTCGGATGTTAGCAATCCAGTTCGTATTCTTATTATTGTAACGAGATTAGCAGTTTAGTTTTGCATTCGTCTTCTGTTAATATTATCGGTTTAGGAATACAATGTTCACCACATGAAAAACACGGATTTGTTTTTAGGAATGCATGGTTTTATTTGAATATGTTAAACGTATGTGTAAGTAAGTACTCGAAAACTATATAAATTAAATAATAACAGTTTGGTCATACAATCTAATGTTTAGGATGTGTTATTTTAAAAGTGTACAGTGAACTCTAGCGAAGATAAATAAACTCAAAAGTATCCAGCAATCTTCATAACTTGGTCAATTTCTTTCAAAACCTAGATAAAAATTAGGTCAAGACTGTGCCAATAATGTGTCACATTGTTCTATATTTCTATTGTTGAAATTCAATATTCAAACATGGTTAACATCATGTTAGTCTCTCGTGTGTCCTTCAAATATTAGTGTATATGCTTCAAAATCTCCAGATCAATGTCATGTCAAATAAATTGTTTCTACGATACCCGCGTTTAAGATGTGTTAATTATTCTTTTGAAACTAGGTCAGTGATATCAAAGGTAGTTAAACTGATAAATGGATTCAGGACTAAACTCAAAAGATGGACAAAAAGTTGACAATAAGTGTTCGGCATTTAAAAACAAAATAAAAACAAAGGTCAACAAATATGTTCTAAGATAATTTTGTTCTAAAATAATTTTGATTAATTTGTGACAAACTTAATTACTGGCATACCATGTCATTCATACCACCTCCCTTCACCCCACCTAAGTTATAAGCTTGAGTTACATTTTTGATATAATTTGTAGAGTTTAGTTTCGTTTTTAAAGTTAGCGTCGTCCTTGTGCTGGTTTTGAGAAACGATGAAAAATAAAACAGAACAATAACTTTCAAATTGCGTATTAATGTTTTATCATGAAGTAAAATTATCTCAGTCATGTAAACTGATAAGGGTAAACGTGTAAAAACTTGTTTTTAATGGAGTTTTCCTTTCGTTAAATACAGGGTGTGCACACTAGCCAAAACAAGTATTGCAAATTGATCGGGGTTCTGAATGGCTTATACTGTCCAGTGATTATCAACTGTTTCCAGATTCTACAAGTAAGTGACCCCAACCAGAGGTTCTGAAAATATCAAATTGTCACTCAAACCATGATATTGAATGTTGTTTTCTCACATGTCAGCGTAACATTACAGTTAATCACGTTATTATTTATTGTTTGTATATAACTGAGACATTCAGTTTGTTTAATGTTATATTACTTAATAAACACATATATTAAATAAATAAATAATAACTCTTCTTCAAATTTCCGAACACTCACAGAAATACAACTTTTAAGCAAAATCCATATTTTTTTTTAAAATTGCTGACGTTATGATAAAAATACTAATTCCTGTCAGTTAATAGTTTATCTTAATGTTGCAGCCTCTGGAAACGTTTGTGTTCAATCTTTTTATCCACTGATCCTCTATCTTGTACCTGCATGCGCGACCCTCAATGAAAGTATTCTGCAATACAGTTAGTTCCACGTCTGTGTCTTTATGACGTTGAACATTTCTCATTATGTTTTTTTCGGTCTGATGGCTTTCATCTCTAAGGTGCTACTACTTAGTCTAGTATCCGCAATATCTTCCTCACTCAACCTGCTACAGACTTTGAATGGGCATTGATTTTTTTCTGTTTTGCATTTTATCACCTGGTTGTTTTTTTGGTAGACTAGTGCATCACACACCAGTAATGGCACGTCTTTGAATACTTGGGACATTCTGTCTGATCGGCGCAGGACCGAAAAATGTGTTTTAGGATCATATGGATGTTAGGTAATTGTCTTGAAAATGTTAATACCATAGGAACCTTATTATTCTTTGTTTTCGAAGTTTCTCTTAAAAGCTCAAAGGAGACGTTCTTGGTAAACTACAACTTAGAAAACGCGGCTAAAGCGGGAAAATGATAGAGAATCAGCTCATGAAGGTAGACGGGAATGAGCTTTTAAAAAAGACGTATAGGGTTCCTATGGTATTAACATTTTCAAGACAATTACCTAACATCCATATATATGACCCTAAACAATACATTTTTCGGTCCTGCACCGATCAGACAGAATGTTCCAAGTATTCAAAGACACATCCTTCTTAGCGTATCGCAGGGATCAGAACCTGTGTGATGTATAGTCCACGAAAAAACAACCAGTGATAAAATGTGAAGCAGAAAAAATTCAGCGATCATGCAAAGTCTGTAGCAGGTTGGGCGAGGAAGATATTGCGGATACTAGACAGAAATCTAGTCTATGGTTTACTGTGTAAGGTGTAAGTGTTACTTATGACGGTGTATGTTTTTGAGACTGAACGGTCGTTGCGGGAGAGGATACATGTTCAATGTCACGAAGACACAGACGTGAAAGTAACTGTATTCCATCGTATTTTCAAGGAGGGTCGAACATACAAACACATGACAGAGTCTCAATGGATAAAACGACTGGACACCAACGTTTCCAGAGGCTGTAACATCACGATAAACTATTAACTGACAAGAGTCAGTGAATAATTACGAAAAACATAATTTAATTTTTGTATCACTAATTTATGAAATGGATTTATAGAGTATATATTAGTTCTAATCTTTAAGGAATATTGAGAGGCAATTTTAAATTAAATTTCATGATTCTAAGAATATTTAATGTAATACTATACTGTTCATGAAATCGTTTTGTGATGAAGTAGAAGGAGTGTTACGGGAAACGACGTAACGCCATTTACCTAACGTCATTTACCTAACGTCATACAGAAAATGCCGTGACGTGGTTATAGTATTTGTTATCATAACGGCAGCCATTTTAATAAAAAGATGGATTTTACTTAAAAGTTGTATTTCTGTTGTTTTTTCTTGAAAAAGAACAAGTGTTCGAAAATTTGAAGAAGATTTACTATTTATTTAATATTGAATTAACTTTTCTTTTGAAAGACTATACAAAGATTAATAGAAAACATATATACGTTATAAACTTATCTCTACCCCCGTTCACCGTCAATCGTCTTTACACACACCCTTCTTTGATAAGTCTGATCAAGTTGATTTGTATTCTCTTGCGGGTAATGGTGATTTGCTTTCATCTTCGTCTTGCGTAAGTAATCATTTGAAATGTTGAAGATAGATACATGTGACTAAAAGGACATACATTGAGACATCACGTGTTCTACATTAGCGTTATAATATGGTCAGCTCTGTATATAGGCATTAATAAGCTATGGTGGTCGAATGGAACAAAGTATACAGGACGCATGACTAGGAGGCGTGAGAGGTGTTGCACTTAACATTACCTCTCATGATCAGACTCAATAAAACCGAGTCTGTTAATTTTATCTTTTGCTTGTGTTTGTTGCATCATCTTTTCAGTATTTATTGACATTCACACTAGCGTTTGTTTAGTACTGTGTGGCGGCCGTAAAAAGTCGCAACGACTACAAATCAATAATGTTATTACTTACTGGTTCTTTGGGATTATCAAGCCAAATCAGGCCTAACATTTGTGGATTTAAAGTAGAATATCGCTTAAGCCGGTGCTAGGAGGCGTGAGAGGTGTTGCGCTTTACATTACCTCGCATGAACAGACTCAATAAAACCGAGTATGCTAGGTGTAACTCTTGCTTGTGTTTGTTGTTTCAAAGGGATCCCCTTTTCAGTATGTACTAACAGTGTGCAAAACTAAAAACAATCTTATGCATTGATACATAAAATTCTATAGATACCACCATTACCGCGTATATGTCTGTGTAAATGATGATTATTAGAGCATGTTCCTTACTTTAGTTTTGTCCCACTCTCTGCAGTATAATTGGTGTATGTGATGCGCTTGTATATAATTAAGCTGTGTATACACTTGTTTAGTTGTGTATATTATTAGTAAGTTTACTGCACTTATGTTTGTGCCACTCTTTGATATTATAAATTGTATATGTTTGCTTTATCAATTATTGTGTGGAAGGTGATCAGTTTCTCTAAATATAATCCCAGTATCATTTGTGATCTACTGTTTCTTTTGCAAAGTATTATATCAAATGAATACCTTTCTTCACCGGCTATATATTCGATTTAATAATTTCAGTACCTTTTTTAGATTCCAGTGACATGGAACTGTTTCCATACAGAGTCTTAACTGTTCTAGTGCTAGGTAAGTAAATATGAGATACAACAAACGTAATAATAACGAGTCATGTTTTCGTGTTTCGATGACAAATAAACATAACCTACGAATAATACAAATTGTTTGTTCAACGATCGTACATTTTCATCATACGTATTAAGGTAGAATCTGAATATATATATGTGTCACGCGTGTACCGTGACATCGTGGCCTAGTTAAAACAAATGCATATACTAGACATAAGGAAGCGTAATTATGAGCGTGTTAATATATTATATTGATTATATAATTCTTGGTATTGGTATGAGTATAAATAATGATACATAAAATTGAATCATTGATACTTTATGTATTTAAAAAATGAATTTGTATATATAAAACTGTACTTGTAAACTATGGTAATTCAAGAAGCTGAACCTTACGATGGCTAGGACTGTAGTTAGTAATAATGTTTATGAAACGTGATAAAATTGCATCGATGGGTCAATTGTATGTCAGTTTCAAACATCTATAACCCAAATCGCATTGTATTCAATGTAATACGTCAATTTTAATGTATTATGAAATATTATTTATTTGTGTTGTGTATTATTACAGGCATCAACGTTGAGTATTGCACAACGTGCGAAATTAATCAGTACAGTTCTGGTGACCAATGTTTTCCGTGTCCATTGCATTGTGTATCATGTAAGTCTGCTTCATACTGTGACACGTGTGACTCTGGGTTCTACGGTACCAAGTGTTCTTATGACTGTAGTTTATGTCAAGGAGATGATTGCTCTAAAACTAACTGTAACTACGGGTGTAAGACAGGTTACTACCAAACAAATGGTAATTGTGTTCAATGCAGGTCAACTTGTGTCTCCTGCTACGAATATAATAATTGTGATTCATGCGTATCTGGTAAATGGGGATCAACATGTGGCAATATGTGTAAAGATACAAATTGTAAAGACAATGTCTGTACGGCAGACAAAGGTTTGTGTGACAACGGTTGTGAAAATTCCTACTATTTTGATTCATCAACAGGTCACTGTTATCATTGTCCATGGACATGTTTAACATGCTCATCTTCCACAGTCTGTGCTTCATGTCCTGAAGGAAAGTGGTTCACCGACTGTCTGTCAGAATGCCCCGGTAACTGCAAAACATGTGATATTTCAACAGGTACATGCACTGGCTGTTACGAAGGATATTACCTATTCAACACAGTATGCTGTGAATTTGGAAAATGGGATGCATCTTGCGAATCATTGTGTTATGGTGGATGTTCACAATGTTACCAAATAGGTTATGGTAGTTGTAGTGCATGCTTCGAGGGTTACACACTTGTTGACAATAAATGTATGTCATGTCCAACTAGTTGTGCGACATGCACACCTGAAAATGTGTGTACATCATGTATTAATGGATACGTTCTGTTACAAAATGCATGCAGTCCCTGTCCAGTATGGTGTGAGACATGCTCATCTCAAAACGTGTGTTTATCGTGCATGACTGATTATGTATTATCGGAAAATGCTTGCGTACACTGTCCAGTTGTTTGCTCTACTTGCTCATTTCCAAACATGTGAAAATCATGTATTACTGGATACGTCCTGTCAGGAAATACATGTATACAATGTCCGTCTGAATGCTCGTGATGTTCCTCTCCAAACGTCTGTGCCTCATGCATTATTGGCTACGTCCTGTCAGGAAATACATGTATACAATGTCCGTCTGAATGCTCGTCATGTTCCTCTCCAAACGTCTGTGCCTCATGCATTATTGGCTACGTCCTGTCAGGAAATACATGTATACAATGTCCGTCTGAATGCTCGTCATGTTCCTCTCCAAACGTCTGTGCCTCATGCATTAATGGCTACGTCCTGTCAGGAAATACATGTATACAATGTCCGTCTGAATGCTCGTCATGTTCCTCTCCAAACGTCTGTTCCTCATGCATTATTGGCTACGTCCTGTCAGGAAATACATGTATACAATGTCCGTCTGAATGCTCGTCATGTTCCTCTCCAAACGTCTGTGGCTCATGCATTATTGGCTACGTCCTGTCAGGAAATACATGTATAAAATGTCCGTCTGAATGCTCGTCATGTTCCTCTCCAAACGTCTGTGCCTCATGCATTATTGGCTACGTTCTGAAAGGAAATGTATGTTCGATACAATGTCCGGCTATGTGTTCTGGATGCTCAATATCAAACGGCTGTTCATCGTGTACGACTGGGTACGTCCTATCCGGAACTACGTGTACAAAATGCCCGGTTGGGTGCTCGGCATGTTCTTCTACAAACGTCTGTACATCGTGTACTACTGGCTACGTTCTATCTGGAAATGCTTGCTCTCTACAATGTCCGATTGGGTGTGAGTCATGCTCATCGTCAAACTTATGTACATCGTGTGCCACTGGTTACGTTCTATCTAGAAATGCATGCTATCTTCAATGTCCGGCTGGGTGTGCGACATGCTCATCGACAAACGTCTGTTTATCGTGTATCACTGGTTACGTCCTATCAGAACATATATGTATAGTGTGCCCATATGGGTGCGAAATATGTTCATCTTCAAGTCTGTGTACAACTTGCTCATTTGGCTACTATAAATCCGGCTATACATGTACCGCCACCTCTGCAAACCAATCTTCACAATCGAACCAGACTGGCGATGACGCTACACATACCGCGGTGATAGGTGGAGCTGCTGGTGGAGGAGTATTCCTCCTAATTATAGCAGGATTTATCGTGGTGTGTATCGTAAAAAGAAGAAGGTAATTATATGAAACTGTTTTTACGTTTTAATAGTGCGATATAAACATAATCACAGAAACATACTACAACATGTGTTTGAGATAATTTGTAACAATAGTTTTGCTAAGTCAAGCATAAAATAAAACATTTAATTACCTTTGTTTGAGTTGTTTTGCATGTGTATTACTAAATTTAAATATACAAATATGCATAGATCTACCTACACTGGATTTGAAACATGTCGTAAATCCAATTTATCCGCCGAATAATAATTTACCCATGAATACTTGCGCGTACAGGTAAGTTATTATGGCGCATGCACATTGCGCTAAGTTACGCACCGTCTTACGAATTGATCAAATGTAAGAAAACCTAGTATACATATCGTTGTTAACTTATTTGTTTTGGGAAAAATATTTACGATAGCCGGCTATTTCAACCACGAGTTGAAAGATAATTATTTTTTCTATACAGTGATGTTGGTTTTAGCTTTATTAAAAACGAACTAAATAACAACAATTACGTTCGTTTGACCGTATGTGAAACTGCAACAGTGACGTGACTCGGCAAATTTAAAAAATATATAATTACATATCGTTGATGATTTGTTTATTTTGGGAAAAGTATTTAAGCTAGCTGGCTACTAATTCAAATACGAGCTGAAGGATAATTATATATTCTATACAGTGATGTCTGTTTTTGCTTTACTAAAAAAGAACTAAATAAGAACAATTACGTACGTTTGACCGTATGTGAAACTGCGACAGTGACGTGATATATATATATATATCGTTGCTGTATTATTTCTTCTGGGAAAAGTATTTAAACTAGCTGGCTAAATCCAAAACAAGCTGAGAGATTATTCTTCATTCTATAAAGTGACTTCAGTTTTAACTTTAATAAACAAAATAAATAATATGACCGTAGGTGAAACTGCCACAATGATCATGTGACTGCAAATTGTAAATATACATGCATAATGATACATGTAAGTACATAAGTTCGCTGGCTCATTAGGTAATTCGGCTTGATTTTGGCTTCAGTTGCCTTGTTTAATTAAACTATGATGGATTTAGTGGTCTATTTTTCCATATTGCACATCTGGCGCCTTCTAATTAACACCGTTCGATACCGAATATACAGTGCGGTCGACGTGTCTGTTTTTATTACACCCTTCCACCCCTAAGTCAGAGGTGTCATACCGAATATATAAGGTGGTCGTGCGCGATATTTTGGCATATTGTCCCCTTAGAAGGGCGGTTACAGATGTAATTCAGAGTGTTGTTTTGTGTTCCAAATAACAGGATGTTGGTGATCGATATAATATTTCTGTTTTGTAGCATGGTCACAGACAATTCTTTTTGTTCAGACACAGGTGTAAATCGTTTAATTGAAAATAAGACCTGTCATAATAACTGTGAGATTAACAGTGAGAATAACAGTTAGAATAACTGAAATAGAGCTGACATGGACATGCTACAAAACAAATAGAGTATGGTTTCATCTCGTTGGTTAATTTAAACACCTCGATGGGCTACGCCCATCTCTATGTTTAAATGAACCAACTCAATGAAACCATACTCTATTACTTATTGCACGCAAGTAACCCAAACGTCAAACGTGTCATACCGAATACACAGGTATCGCATCGTAATACTATTTTTTAACCAACTTAAACAGCAATATTTGAGACGAAAACAAAGGCTATACAAAAATCCAAGGTCGTCATTCAAATCTACACAATAATGGCAATACAAAGGAATAATTATTTTGAATATCGAACCATAAATAAAACAGGAGTTTCACTTAGAATGTTTATACATTTATGAAAAATAAAGGCGATTTTACTGATGAATTTGCAACCAAATTCAACTGCGTAATTTGCGAGCAAAACAAAGGCTATACAGAAATCCAAGGCCGTCAAGCAACTCTACATAATAATGGCATTACGAAGGAATAATTACTTTGAATATCTTAACGTAAATGAAAGAGAAGTTAAATTTCAAAAAATGTACATTCTCGATTTCAAGCCGCAAATGGCGACAAAATAGAAAAAGAATTTATGAAGTTTCAACCAAATTCAACTGCGTAATTTGCTAACAAAACAAAGGCTATACAGAAATCCAAAACCGCCAAGCAACTCTACACAATAATGGCATTACGAAGGAATAATTACTTTCAATATCGTAACGTAAATGAAAGAGAAGTTAAATTTAAAAAAAATATACATTCTCGATTTCAAGCAGCACATGGCGAAAACTGTAGAAAAAGAAAATCAACACAGCTATCGAGCGTATTTCGCCGCTAAAACCAAAGTTATAGTATGAATTCCATAATTTCTTTTAATAAATTAAAAGCAATACATGCAGATTTAAATAAGTTACCTCGATATTTGAAATAGAAAGTAGTTTGTTAATAATTCAGCTTTATGTCATCATCAACTCATTTCAGGATAATCGATCGCGTCAAAAATAGCCACCGCGCACCTGTTACCCTGGCAGGTACCCTGTTGTTTACCGCAGAATAATCAGGAAACCAGCTTATTGACCATTCGGCGGATAAATCGGGAATTAACAAGGGAGTATAGGGAGTTTCAAATTCAGTGTACATATATATCCTTGGAATATGTAAACAATTTAATGTATATATACATATACATATACATAGATATAGATAGCGGGAAAGACACATTGAGTGTATCACACTTTGTTGTAGAAAACGAAGACCTCACAAAAACACTGACGAACAAATTGCGACAGCAAACATTGAAAATCTGAGTTCTGCAAACGAAAACAACACTGACGCAGGTATTTGTCTTGTAAAAAAACCATACTGACCTTCTACGAATAGATACTGACGAGTGTCTTCTTTTGTTTACAAGAGCGGTTCGCTAAACTAAGTTATGTCACAATTTTTAATTCTGGTACTTGATATTCCACACGTTTTGGAAAAAGTAATTGTTTCATGTGCCACTTGCACGCATGCATTTTATAATATGCTTACTTTTATAGGATGTATATATGCAACGCCCAACAAAGTGAAGCAAAAGAAAGATGTACAGCAGTCTAGCATTCCAATACGTTATAGTAACCATGAGGCACCACCTTAAGTCGGCATTCAGTGCTTGAAGACGTTGATGATGATCTGGAATATTTAGATGAGAATGAAGGAGAAGTGGCAAGTTTTGTGAAAGGTAATTACAACGAGTTTAGCCAAATTCTAGTAAAATTATAATACACTGTACATCTAAAACAATAATTTTATATATAGAAAGTAGTTTGCCATGCTTACTTTTTAAAATGAGTTAATGAAATATAACCTGAGAAATCGTCAAAAGGTTTTGTTTCGACATTTAATTATATTTATTTGACTTCAACACTGTATGCTGCCTCTAAACATATGAGCCGGGGATGAACGTGATTAATTTATAATCTATAAATAATATGTAACCGTTGTATTATTTAAAACTTCAACTATTTACTGGAATCTGTATATTCTTTCACACGCCCTGTTAGTTTATAAACGATACCCTGCACACAGGTATATTTATTTATTTATTTATTAACCTAGTAATCATATCGGCGGATAATGTTTACTACACCAATGTTGCTGGACTGAAGCGAAGTAGGATCCAGATAGATAAGATACAGGACTATGTTGATATGAAAACCAAGGATGACTTTCTAAATGAATTCCAGGTATAATGCACTGTATATTTTGAACTTTTACATAAATGACATCTTATTAAAGCAACTTGTGTAACATGAGTATTACTAGTTGAATAATTCCTATGAATAAGTATCTGTACTTGCTGTACTACGTACGACGTTTTACTGTGATAATATACTGCAATACAGCATAAGAATGCAGCATACACTGATAACACAAATGCTAAAGTGGATTTAGCGCATGTGAACTATATAAAAGCTGAATAGGTCGTGCACAAAACAGTTTTTACAAGGCATCTCCTTTTGAGTATTTATTTACAGTCAGCTGGAATAGATACATGTTCATTTAATTAATACCCTAATCATCTAAATAAACTTGTATTCGTTTTTCTTTTTAGAAACTTCCACAGGGACTCTGTAGACCATGTAATGATGCACTGAAACCTGTAAACAGAGGAAACAACAGATATAAAAGTGTTTACCCATGTGTGTAGCTTTATCATAAATATTCAAAGTAAACGAACTAAACTAATTGAAAATAGTAAACTGTTATGAACTTGATTTATTGTATGTCACTCTTTATTCCTGATCATTTGTAGTCTACGTGTAATTAATTATATTAGAACACTCGTTTAATTGTCTTTAAGTTATATGGAGATAATGCATGCTCATATTACATCAATAAAGAACTACGTGATCGTTGCTATATTCCAGATCATTCCACCTTAGCACGCTGATAGTGTGTCTTTAAATTATGTAACAGATGCATAAAAAACAACCCGTCGAAACATTCTGTATTTGAAACGGGCCAGCCTCGTTCAGACCATTATTGTGTTTCCTGCATATAAAGTAACACATAATGCATTTTATAGTTCTATATAATAATAGTTAATTATAACCTTTACAAAATATGTTTTGTTTTTAGTCAGGCTTGTTATTGTTGTTTAATTTTGTCATTCTTAATCGTAGCTTGTATTGCCTTATAATTGCCGTGTTTGTGATATTAACTCGTAACACGATGTTTTTTTTTAATTAATTCATATCCCACATTCGCAAAATAAAGCAATAGTTACAATAATGTTGTCTAGAGAATTAATGATGCGCATGTACACATAACTTTATACTGCATATCAAATAGTTACTGTAATGCAGTTTATAACACTGTCTTATAGATGATGTGTCCAGAGTTAAACTGACTGATGGTGGATCGGACTTTATTAACGCAAACTACATTGATGTAAGTCATATACCGGAAATATTTCAGTATACAATAACAGAGATACAGGGTGAGTCAAACTATATTTGTGTGCAGCTTTAGCTCGTTATGTACACTTTGTTATAAACGTTTACCCCAATAGATAGGTCAACAATTCAACGATGTATGCACGTTAAAATGATGTTACCCAATGTCGCGTTTAAAAAATCGATTTATTAATCGTGCAATAATGTTGTAAGCATGCTTGTTGTATACTTGTTTTAAATTAAATTCTAAAACCCAAATCTTCTTATAACGATTTCTAAAACTGAAACATATATAAAGTCGCCCTTCGCCGATATTTGCATCTGCCATGTGAACATACGATTAGTACTTGATTTACAAAAGCTTTGTCTCCATTATTTTAATCTACTATTCGTCTTCAGCAATATATTCCCGAGATGCGTTAATGAGTGTGACATGAGTATAAAATAGCTCGTACATCTTTGTTTATATGATACATTATTAGTTCATTTGTACAACTACATAAATTCATAATACTTTACATATAATTGCAGGGATACAACGAGCCAAATGCATATATTGCATCTCAAGGTACGAGTTATTAGTGTATACATTTACGAATGATCCATCTTTCACTTAAATTTAAATAGTAATGTTATAAACATTTAGCGTAATGTCCATTCTTTATTTTGCGAAATTTGTAATATCCTTAAGCTTGGCTTTGTATTAGTTATGTACATGTATATACATGTTTTGACAGAACAACAGTAGCATAACTATATGAGTACTCTACCTCATGGACATGAACGCTAGATTACACAACACAGCTGTGAACTTTCTAAAACCTACTAGAATATCATATACTATTAGAAGATTGCTGAATAAGCATTTGACAATGTATATTTGTGTAGACATTGGGATGATTCATGTAGACACGTGTCTGGTTGACTATTTCGTTTGTATGGTTTAATGCTACATGTCCATCTTATAATGATATATGTGTAAGCGTGCATGGTACATTAGAATGAATCATTTATTGATTGATATAAGTCTATGGCTATTGTGGGATGGTGTTTATGCTTATAACTTCTGTTGTTTTTTGTCTCTTTCATTGTATTATCAAGTCCTTGTTTGCAGTACAGTGCGGATCTACGATGCCATTGCGTTCGGACGCTGTGGTTTCTATAGGACCCTATATCTCATTTTTACTGATTGAGTATATTGTTTACTGATACCTAGTGTAGGATCAATGTAAAGCATGCCTGGTTAAATGGTTAAATGCTATGAAGAATGATTAAACAATATAGTAACATGGTTTATTATTGATACACGTGTACGGTTAACAGCATGATAACTAAGTGTGTATGGTTACGCTTGTTGTATTACCATATGTCGTCTTATAACAGAAACTCTCTTACCACGCACTCCAGTCTGAACACTGACTGCTTCTGGTCAGTTCCCTATTTACATTACAATGAATAACATCGTAATTACAGATTATTAGTTAGAACACGTTGTTCGTTCTTAATTATTTATAGTCCTACATTAACACCGCTAAGACTATAGACATAATATAACAACGCTCTATAAGCATGATAAGGGTATCGTTAAATGACATCGTTATATACGCAAAAAAGAAAGTGGACACTGAGTTTGGTTTAGATTTAATTTTATAAAGTTTTTTAGAATTAAATTGACAAATCCCAAAATGAATATGCCATGTTAGGTACCAAAGTTTTTATCATTCCATTGCCAAAATCATGTTGTCATTTGCTTTTTAATAGGTCAAATCATTAAGGGACTGTCGCTTGATAAAGAGGATAGGGTGTAAAGTAACATTTTCAAAGTGTCCAGTTTCTTTTGCAACTGAGTATATTACCAGACCCCACTGTTTATATGATGGTCACTTTATATGAATCAAATATGCATTCGTATTGTTGATGATATATTGGTAGGACCCACCGATGCCCAGATGAAAGATTATGTAGACTTCTGGCGGATGGTGTGGCAAGAGAGGGTGGAGAAGATTGCCATGCTCACTAACCTTTTTGAAGACGGGGTAAGTCTGTACAATAGACAGTTAATCCAAAAGGCCGATTATAAGTGAAATATGTATTATTGTTCTGACGACATCGGATACATCCTAGAAAACAAAACAAAAAAAAAACATGCGCGGACAAGTTGATGGCCTGTCCCTGAATGTTTCCAATACAATTGGACGATAGAGAGCAAAACTGATATAGTACAACACAAATATTGCTGAAATCGAATCAATGTTATGTAAACCCATTATAATGTTGATACTGCTATATTCCTTTGCATGCAGACGGATGTTAATTATACTGTTTGGTTTCGACCTTAATCTTTAAGAAAATGAAATGTGAACAATACTGGCCAGACACAGGAGAGAGTCATACCCATGGTGATGTCACTGTGACATGCATGTGTGAGGATATTCATGCTGAACATACCGTTAAAGATTTCACGGTTTCCAAGGTAATCAATAATTCTTCATTTTACTTATTTTCCTTTTTTTTTTGTTATTTGTGATGATATCTGTACTTGTCAGTAAATGTTAAATAATTTACTCATCAACATTATACTGATGAATGACCGATGTGTGTAAAGTAACAATACAAACATTATAATACCACAATTACCGCATGCTTGTATCTTTTGAATAACACATATGCACCTTAAATACAGGGCCAATACAAGATCATTATAATCGTAATCTTCATGAAATGCTTTTTGAATTTGTAAAGTGAAATTCAGTCAAAAATGTAATAACATGTTGTTGTGTTATGTTTATTGGATGGGGACGTAAACAGGGCGGTCCCGTGTATCGGTCTATCCTCCAAGCACGTTAAAGAACCATAGGAATCTATTCGATAATAAGAGTAGGGCAGGTTCCCGGATTCCTATGTATCCTTCCCCTCTCTCTGGGGCGGCTCTAAATAACCTATACTGTGTTGATGAGCCGTTAAACAACATTCAATTCATTTTGTTAAACCAAGTTTAGTGGTTTAAAGCGACGATAGTTTGTTCGCACAGAATGTTTAAAAATCTACAAAGCACTGCTTTGCGATTTTTGCATTATTATATATTTTATGACGTTTATAGAATCCACTTAATGTTATTCTACCATTTATACAGTGGTATCCCAAACTTTATTCCCGTCCATGTAACGGTTTTCGGCTGTTTAAAAACGAAGGAGCTAAAGTGCATATCATCATGAAAGGCTGTCGACCTTAACGGAGATATTACATACTTTGTGTTGAGATCAATCTATAATATCACCGTAAAATTCGCAGTTTGAAAAAAAAGAAGAAAAAAAGTTGCAACTTTCCTCCTGTTACATGTTATGCGACCTTGTTATTATTTGTTTACCTGTTGTCTATAAATAATTGTGTAGCATGGTCAGCGGCCTTTTCGTTGATGAATGCAAAGCATTAAATCATTTAATTTAGGGTAACAAAAGGGGCGTGGCTATACCGTACTACAACTACCAGATGGAGGAACTTAGAGTACGGTCACTCTGACGTGACAGTGTTACTAAGTACACCATGCTACAAAAAAGATAGAGTCTGTCTCATCTCGCTGGTTATTTAAACACCTCGGCTACGCCCATCTCGGTGTTTAAATAAGCCAACTCGCTGAGAACAGACTCTATCTATTACATAATGCCCTGCAAGCAACATGTTTTTGCTAAGCGTATCATTCAAAGGATACATCCTAACTGTCCATCTGTTAAAACTAGAGATATTGCTAATTATTATGCATAGTATGCAAAGTATCATATTCTATTGATTCTATTGCTAAAAGGCTTTCGAGAACTCCGTATTATAAGGCTTTCGAGACCTCCGTCAACTGATTCGTTTTACGTTTTAAGGGTTCAGAGAAGCGATCATTACACCACATACATTTCACGGCATGGCCAGACAAAGGCGTTCCTGATGACGTCACAAGTTTGATAGAGTTTAGACAGAAAGTACTGAAAACACGTGCGGATTTGGGCGGTCCGGTTATTGTGCACTGTAGGTAAGTTACACATAACGTCATCAGTCGGATAGAGAAGCTAGTCAATACACGTGCGGAGTTGGGAGGCCTTGTTTTTGTGCACTGTAGGTAAGCTACACACGCAACAATATGCATATTACACGTGTTCGGAAACAAACACATGCAAAATAAAACTTATTTACAAACCTTCTAGTTTGTTACTAGGAGACCAAATTAGTACAAACATGCATTAATATGTAGTTTATGTTATTTAAACAATGCACGTACCTTACTGTATAAATAAACATACACCATAAAAGTAAAAGTACATGTATTCAATGAATGTGGGTTTTCGCGATATAATATTGCTAATAGTAATATACATTTGAACATTATGTATGTAACAGGATACTATGGCTCGTCGATCCTTCATAGTTTTAGGTTTGTTTTACATAGTTCAAGGTGAGAGCTTACTTACTTGTATCCGTATTTCTTATAAAACACATACTGTGTAGGCAGTAGATATAATAGTATAGATTTCTACGAATGAAATATGTATTACCTTTAGTTCTGTATTATATTATCAAATGAATGATTAAATATTTACAGTGCCGGTGTAGGGCGAACTGGAACCTATATAGCCCTGGACATACTGACTAAGGAAGGGAATGCGGAAACGTCGGTGGACATATTTGGCTGTGTCACAGGCATGAGGAGCCAGAGAGTGGCCATGATACAAACAGAGGTACTATGTAGATTTAATATTCATACATATTTAGCATTTACTTATTATTTATATCGAACTTAAAAAAAAACGTTCAGCAGTAAGTGGATACACTTGGACCGGGTGTGTGGAGACGTAGCCTGGCAATGATACAAATGGAGGTATGTCGATTGAATAGTTAACATATTTTAAATTAGTAATACTTTAATATCGAACTCAAGGAAAGAACGCACAAGAATTGATGGATAAATATAGATTCGAAGAGTGACCATGGTACGAACGGAGATATGTCGATTTAGTATTTATACATTACTATATCGACGATGGGGGGGATCGCATAGCGATACATTTTGGACGTACCATGTACACGTTTATTTAGGCAAATATTAATTGAATAAGTACATGTATAATATAAAAGTATAACTAGTATCCTCATAACATTGCATGAATATGGATACAAATAAGATTTATAACAATCGTGACTAAATTAAAATTATCAATTTAAATAGTGAAAGAGTAAATCTCAAAGCCGTAACTGTGCGCGTTGTGTATGTATTTTGTACTGCTTTTAATCCAGGCACAATATGTCCACAACAGTATCGTACATGCACTCACATTTGACTGCCAGCACATACCAGGCTACTTGTTCAGCAGTATGTGTCAAACAATACCGTGAAACTAGACGTTCAGTTTGAGGTAGGTATATATGTCTCTATTTATTAAAATGAAATTTGTCATATTGATATTCCATTTTCATGACCGCTACAGCCTTTAGCTGTTTTAAATGTAAAATCCATGTCTCATGATAAACATACGTGAACGTTTTTAAAGCGTTTCATTGCTATTTTTATTCCTGCTGAGCATTCCGAGATATATGGAAGTACATTATAACATAGTAACTTTATCATGGACGATATCACTACCGGAAAAGGGTTCACATAATGTATTTAAGGTAAAATAACTGTAGTATAAATCACTTGCTATGCTCAATATCAGTTGAGTATTTCACAAAGCATTATCTCCAATGCGAAATCAAGTTCATGGAGAATACTGATATTTTAAGTAATACTTGTTATGATGCTACGGAATATGTTAAAATTGAGCCTAACCGTTGATGACATGTTTACAGCACATTGATCCACCGAGGAAAAGAAGACCACTGAAGAGACTGAAGCAATTACAGAGGAACAAGAAGCTACATGACAAGAATCGTAAACACGCTGACGTACCTGGTATATATTTTTACATTATGGGCAATAGGAGTGGTGTAGTAATGAAGTGTCAACTTATTTGTCTTCCGAATACGTATTTCTACTAAAAGTAGATATAAAAGTAGCATTCGAGGACGACAGTCAAAACACACACAGAAACAAAGAACAACTTTAAAGATGAATAAACAGGCCAAATAAGACGTCACAAACATAAAAGTGTTGACAATAGAGCAACCGCCTTGGAACGGTCTGTGGCAAAAAAGGCCACTGTCTTCGTCTTTAATTCATTGCAATGAAGCATTCACGTTTTTATTTTACATAATGTATTCCAAACAGCTACTAAGTATAACACAGAAATCAGTCTGATGAAAAGTGGGCATGATGAGAGAAACCTAGACTTGTGCTAGGGGAGTTAATATTAACATTATAGTAGTTTTGATCTCTACATGTATCGCTTTGACAAATACTATTTCTTTGATATTACTAAGGAGATCGTCATCGACCACGTTTACATCTTCAACGAAAGCCAGGATCGTCAGATTATATCAATGCAATTTATCTAAACGTAAGTATAACACTAGCAACCTTTGGGAAACAAAGTAATCTTAGTATAACCTTCATATGCTCGATATAGTATTTTAAATCGATAATTAGCCAGTCATCTTTAGAAATCACATTCAGTATGGTAGGAACTTATAATATCGCAGATCGTAACAACTGTTAAATGTAATACAAACATTCTTTGGCGCGGCGGATGTATAATTTAGAAGGGCTCTCTGGGTCAGTAGAAAAAAAAGTTGCCCTCGTCGTCTTCTTTCTTCTACTGACACAGAGAGCACTTCTAAATTATATGCACATAAGTTAATTTTGAATTAGATTGTAGATGTACTATTTTGGGAATATGTCTATATGTTCAGGCTATGTCAATAGAACTGTACATGTACATACGTAGCTATTTGCATACAATGGCACTTTAGATACTGGAATGTATAGTATGTTAATTAATATTAAACACATCTACGTGGTACTCGAAAGCAGTAGGTAATTAAATTTAGTCCAAAGCAGTTACCAGCAATGGTTTTTAAACATGTTAACATAATTGGGTTTTAAAAACTCTGCCTTCTTTGGAATGGTGTGAACATACTTCATTTAATGTTCCATGTTCACAGCCATATGCATACCGTCTTCTGGATGTCTCATATTTATGTACTGAGACGACGATTTCCAATTTTTTCTTTTCATACTTGTTGTGTGCGGCACCCTGCGTTAGTAGTCTAGCGTAGGCGACTCCATAACCAACAGTTCCAACGCACACATTTTAAAACTAACACTTGTCACGACAGTATTGATTCCTAATGCTGCATGTGAGCAATCTCAAATAAACAAATGTGTTATTGTGGTGGTCAAAATATTACTTCTATAGCCTACATAAATATATATAAAAGTCAAACAGGCAATGTAGTATTCACAGAACAACACGCATTGAAATAACAAACAATTATAAGGTTAATGAGGGGCAACGTATGACAATATGGCTACCGCGTTGTCAACTAAATAAACGCATCTAGGGAAAACTGGAGAAAAAATACATCTCTCTTTAGTAAAAAATATCAAAGAACCGCGTTAAATAAACTCAAATGTTATTGTTTGGGAAAATATAGACTACATCCGTCACATTAAATTGAACGAAAGCCGTATTTAGATAAATGGCTTTAATAGCATGTTGATTACAGAATGTATTGTAAAATGAGTTACACAATAGTATTGATTACAAATTAAACTGTGTAACACGTATGGCTAAGTAAGTGTCTATCTCTTACAGAGCTACACGAACAAGAAACGCTACATAGTTACACAGACGCCCCTTCGTGGAACGTTGGCTGACTTCCTCTGTCTGATTGTTCAGGAACAGTGCTCGTGTATTGTTTCTATGGATGACGAAACAATGATAGATAATGTACGTTGAAGAATCAAGTAATGCAACACTATGTGTTACTTGACATTGTATGTATTAATATTAATACAAATGTATAATACGTTAAATGTACCTACACTATGTGTTAATTATTACTAAATATGTCATGCACACTCATACAATATAAAGTCTTTAATATCACAGTGTTACTTCAAAACAACAGTAAAATAGTATTATATAAATAAATGTATTGCGAGAAATAGTGAAATATATACTATATTTTTGTACTATATTGTCAACAGAAGTAACAATAGTAGAAACGGAGGAATTACAATACAACTATGATCTTTATAATTGTTTATGTGTAAACGTAGAACGTCAAAGATGTCGATGTTATATTATACGTGACTGAGTCTGATATGAACATACAAGCAGTCTAAATTTGATTTAAAAGAAAGGCTGATTAATGCCTTTGCTTTATATAATTATATTTAAAACGTTATGCAGTGAGTATGTTATTTTAGCAGAGTTAATAATAATACAATGTTACTTTCAGACTGTAGGTAGGTATCTTCAAGCTGCAAACCAGGACCTTAAACATGGGAACTTCGAGATACACTGTGTGTCATGTGAATCCAAGCCCCACCACACAGTGAGAACACTCAAAATAAAACACCGGGGAATAGTAAGTCGTGCACACGATTATTATGTTTTATGACAAATCACATGTTTAATCAATATAGCCTTAAAACACTGTCCTGTTTTAATGGGATGACAGTAGGGTAAGTGTGAGGTTTTGTGCACCCTAGAACCGGTTTAAACCCCAGTGGCCTACTTTGCCACTGACCGTTCCAAGGCGGTAGCCCTATTGTCAACCCATTTGTGTTTGTGATGTCGTTTGCATTTAATAATACTTCTGCCTTCTTGTTTGTCTGTTTGCGTGTTTGTTTCTGTGTTTTATGGTTGACTGTCCTCCTTGAATGCTACTTTCCCTGTCCGATCTTTTTTATATTTCCTTAAGCTAATCGTTATCCCTATGCTCAAAGTGTTAAACAGAGTGGGTACAGTTAAAACACCGTGGTTTCAATCTGTACAGCTCTTATAGTGTAGGTATAGCAAACTTTAATGAAAGACTCAGTTATTTAAATCTATTCAGCGGATATTGAGAAGTAAATTGTTTAAGGAGAGTAAGTAATGATCCAGTTTAAGTAAAGATAACATTTCTAGCAATACACTTTAGACACTCCTCTGAAACTGTACCGTACAGCCTCAATAAGAAAAATATATTTACTAATTAACATCCTCAAATTAAATAATTGCAAATGCACAAGAAATAGCTTCGTTCTGTGTAAATACATTATTCTTCATACAAATTACACCTTTCATTTTGGTACACCTCGTGCAAACGCGTTTCAAAGAGGATATCTCAAGATTTCACTTTAACATTTTGACAGTTCTTTACAGACTTGGATAAAAAATGGGTGCATGCAAACTTATGCCCAATTATGAAAATCATTTAAGGGAAGGCAGCATTCGAATGGAAATAATTTATTAGTGTTTTAAATGTACGTATGCATTTATGATCAATAGCAAGTATACTTAAACTAGTAATAACAACGTGTTTGCATAGAAATAAGATAATTACATTTGTCTCACAGAGAGGACCAGATGAGAAAACTGTCTACCATTTCCAGTTCACTGACTGGAAGAAAAACATTCCAATACCGAGTGACCCTTCAAGTTTTCTTAATCTCATACTGGACGTAGATAAAACGTCTGCTCAATCTGATAATAGTGGACCTATGCTGATACACTGTCTGTAAGTATATTAACAGAAATCGTACTCGGAAAATTATAAAACAGAAGGAAAACGACTACTGGGCCTGTGATAAGTCAGCCTATTATAGATGTTTAAGGTTAAATAGCAAAAAAGAAAGTCATATTTAGAAAGCATCAATATGCAAATACGGTAAGTGGCACGTTACGAAACGATGTGTCTGCAGTTTATGTCGCAACTAAATAATTGAGAATATTATTTTTGTAATGACATATACAATGTTAGTATAATAATATAATTCGATGTATAATAGTTCAGGAATGGAGTTCAGAGGAGAGTCCTATTTTGTGCCGTGTCAGTCCACAAAATGAAGGATATTATTTTTGTAATGCTTAATTTTCTAATGACATATACTATGTTAGTATAATATTATACTTTGATGTATATATAATTCAGGAATGGCGCTGAGAGATGCGGTCTGTTTTGTGCCGTGTCTGTCCTAATACAGAAAATGGAAATAGAACACGAGGTCAGCGTAGTAAACACGGTCCGACAAATCAGGTCTAGACGGGGAGGCGCAATTCCTAACAAGGTGTGTATCATTATGCATTGTAATTTGAAATGTAGAACAGTGTATTATTTAATAAGTAAATAGTTGAGTGTTCGGCAAGTGAATTTAACAGTATTGTGAAATAAGAGATTATCTTTATATACTCTGGACAGGGCTATGTTAGGAATTATTCTCTATACTGCATTTTTCGGTTGACATGTGGCATTTTACCGAATGCATCATTCTAGTCAATAATAAAATATAGAGGATCTTACACGAGTGCCTGTATAATATTGCATTTAATAAACGAGTATGATAAAATATCACTTTCATCCAACTAGTTTAATACATTCAATATTAAATAAGCATGACTAAGATTATGTTTATCACACAATTCCAAAAAGTTCTCACCAAAGACATTTTTTATTGTAGCTGCCTGTTTAAAACATTGTCTTATTATGAAGTCGATTGTTAGTATGATGACGTTATATGTTGACTCGTTGTTTATCACATAATTCCAAAAATCTCACAAAAGACATTTATTATTGTAGCTGCCTGTTTAGAACATTGTCTTATTATGAAAAAAATAGTATGATAATGAACCTTTGGAAACGGCCGAGCACGACACATACATACGAAATATTGCAGTCTCGGTTGATGAGCGGTAGTGAAATATGCTAGCTACCGCTAACGCCCTCTATGCCCTGGGTTGAGCAGAACTCAATATTAATAAAATCAATAGTACAAAATTTTAACCATCCGAAGATGGCATGCATATGGCGGTGGACATGGGGTTTCATGGCTTCCTCATGTCCGTACGGCGTATGGTCCCAGTATCTAATAAAAATTAAATGCCCCGAAGAGCGAAATAAACATAATGGGAATTTAGTTAGGCGCAGCGGTTATGAAGCCTGCGTATCACAAGTAACAGCAAAAGACTAAATTAAAAGCAGACAACATATCCTATAAGTGTTAAACAATACCCAGAGCCTTATCGGCCGGAGTCGTGAAACCACCAAATCAAAAACTAAGTAAGAAGTCGATTGTTAGTATGATGACGTTATATGTTGACTCGGCCTTCTCATTACCACAACGAACAACGGAACAACCTCTTCAATTCCGTATTCCGATATCGAAAATCGATGAGGCAATTCCAATGCTCAGCAAGCTGTCCAGAAAAGACCGAACGATGATTCGGCAATCAGTTTGCATATGCATGTCACTATTGTACTATGATAAATATAACATGACTTCGTTACACTCCCATACCGCAAGTTAAGTGTTAAATGAAATTAAGATATAAAACTGAGGGTTTTTTAAAGACAAATACATGTACATGTAGTTTGCATTAATGGTGCATTACATATTTATTCACTGGTTTTTGTTCGACATCGACGTGTGACTAGGCTGAATTAGTTCATATGCCTTATATTATATGAACTTCTGTATATGTGTTTAACTTGTCCAAGCAGTAGGCAGATTTAAGACGAAAAAATACGATACTAGTTCCTAGCGTTTGGATGGTAAATCATTTTAAAAATAGTGTATCTTGTTCTTGGTGGTACTTAAACAACGGCATGTGTTAAAACTTTTATAATTCTGATTAGGGGGAATAAAGCACTCGTTTTTTCTGGAGTCTTTTCGTGAGAGGTTAACATAAGATGCAACACCTCTTACGCCCCTAGCTCTTGCTTAAGCGGTATTCTTATTTCAAAAACCATCTATATTTGGCTCGTTGATCCTATAAGACCCAGTAAAAATAACACTACAAATTCCTACCACGGGGATATTTTTGCAGTCGCCACAC
This sequence comes from Cyrtodaria siliqua, assembly GCA_037043455.1. Lineage (NCBI taxonomy): Eukaryota > Metazoa > Mollusca > Bivalvia > Adapedonta > Hiatellidae > Cyrtodaria > Cyrtodaria siliqua. The sequence goes on along the minus strand of JAWPHD010014805.1, from coordinate 3,576 downwards.
TGCACTAAACAGACGCCTAGTGTGACTGTTAATAAATACTACAAAGGGTGAGCCTTTTGGAAGCAACAAACACAACAAGAGAATAAATTAGAACATTCGGTTTTATTAGACGGACTGTTCATGAGAGGTAATGTAAGGCATCACCCCTTCACGCCCTAGAACAAGCTTATGCGGTATTCTGCCTAAAAACACCTATATTGAGCTCGTTGATCCCAAAGAACGAAAAACAACAATTTGGCGGATCAGTTGTGTTTTCATCAATTTTGCCAATGGCATGATCAAATGGTCATTGGAGTAACGAATATTTCTGAAAATATCTGTAGAATCACAGTGAGCGTATATTGTTGATAAATAATTAGAATTACATGTTACTGTACTTTAATGATTGTGAGTTATAATATTATATTGTGCCTTGGACAGAACCTATTCAGACTGCTTTGGCGTATGGAAATAATTGCATATACCTGCAATTTATTTTCAGGAGCAATACAGTTTCTGTCATGAATGTGTTTGTGCTTACCTACAGTCGTTTGGTGTTTACGCAAACGAGGTCGACATCTAGCTACAAGTGATACTCACGTTGGTGCGTACATAAACCATGAACAAGCATTGTGGACTTCTGTTGGTTATCGTAGCGTGTAGCTTTTATTTTGCCATGTGTGAAACAAAAGTAAATTCTTGGATGCATGTCCGTAATTTAAATATTAGTAATTATATGAATTATGTTCTTTGATCTGTTACGTCATGTTAATAGAATGTGTTCAGTGCAACACTTAACACAACGAAGGTTATTAGCGCAATAACATGCCATTAGCTTTATTAACATGAAAATAAGTAATACACTTACGATAATGGGAATAACATGACTGGTTGAGGTTGATCTGTTGGATTTGGTATATTCCTCCGACTTACTCCTCTGTCAACTCGATATATAGTCCAGGAACATGATCTTGTCGAGACGAATTCATCACGCGTCTTTCCTTTCTCAGTCAGTTCCGTATGTTATACCTGTATGAACAGTTGCATGATCTGGAGGGGTCATACATCACAGGGCGTACCTGGTGGGTTTTTGGGTATCCGCACGAGGAGGTGTGTGAGGGGATATCCCACCTGCCGCTGGCGGGGTTGTCCGAGGGGCCCTCCCCCGGTTTTATTTTGAAAATGAAACCCTAAATATTAAGTAGTCTTGAGCGACTTAGAAAGTATTTTGAAGCTACATGTATTCAATTAGCAGTCATTATTTGTTCTTTGGTTATTTACCCCTCACCCTAACCCCACTTCGTCTTCACTTTTTTATTGCATTTTTGCATGTTTAGCTTTTTCATTTTCCGACACACAGGCTCTGAACTGTTCGCACTGGGCGTATATGAGTATGCTCAGGTAACGCCATGAAGAGTATGTAATAATATGGTATATGGGTCATTCATCATAGCATCAATACATATTATTTATTAGTTTTACATTTTACAACAAAGTACTTTATTCCCGATTTAATCCATTTGTTATTATTTGTAATATATATAATGTATATGCGTGTATGTATATTAACGTGTCTTACATATACGTTTATATCAATATTAGTACCCATGCGTAGTAGTTGCTACTACGTAGTTGGTTAGATGGATGTTGGCCTGTACGAAAGGAAGAGCAATATGGTTTAGACTTTTATAACTGCGTGTTTGCTACAATGAATGCACGTTGCAGTTTGATAAACTCATAATGATACATGTAGGTGCAGTATGCATTATGTTGTCCGCATAGACAATTATTAATTATAAATCACTGGAAAATTAATGTGCTTTTATTAAATGCTAATATTGATAACGCATCTTGTGTTGTATAATTGCAAATACGTTATGTCGTTTTAAACAACCCAGTGATATCAATATGCATACATATACACATGGGGTTGAAACTGTCTATGTCAATAGAAGGAAAGTTGTAGCTACATCTTCCTTCTGAATCCTTTCCACGTAGAACCAGATGTCCTGTAAATTGTAAACTATTTGCAAATATAATAGTATTGTAACAATAGGGTTATAAATGATATGTACAGTTCAATAACTGACATGAAACAGAGGTCAGCACTATGTTTATTTGAAGCCAGCTTAATAATACAATACTACCAAGCAGTTATTATTTTTCGTGAAATTCATACACATTTTTCAATTTTACACGTATATTGTAATAATTGCAGTGGTAACATAAACTTAGTTTCTCAGATATGAAATGGGTCACTTATTGATGCCCACTAACTCATTTGCTCAAGCATGTAAAATGTACACATATTGACGGAACCTTTTGCTCAAATATCTAACGAACATATGCTGTATGTAAGTAGCTCATTTGATTATAATATATTACGAGACATAGGTTGATGAAGCTAACTCATTGATCGAATATAGTAACGCGGGCCACATGCTTAATTGGACGTAATCAATTGCGCATATTATTGTTTAATAAGTATACGGTTGTGTTTTGAGACTTACGTATATTAGGTTGTGTTTAACTGTTTACATTTTGCAATCGCGTTGGTCATGTAATTTAATGCTGAAGCAATTTCAAATGGGTATAGTGGCATTCATACATTGAGGGAATATCCTCAGCTAAATTGTTTTCACTAATCTTCAATTGCAACCTGAGAACTTCTTTTGCAATGTTTTAGTATAAATATTAAGTATATACAGAATAGTGTAATGATTTTCAACTAGTCTATAACAACGTATATATGTTTGAAACATTACGTGTGTAACGAAACAAATAACAGTGTCCTAGAAGGCACAACAGCTTAGTTCTCAACTTGCTACATTACCCATGTGTAGCGTATCGCATATTCATTTACATATACGCCATATCACATTCAATAGTGAATACATGCTGTTGTGAAATGTAATACTTTTCGTATGAATAATAAAACATTCTAGCATATCTTCTCCAAATGCATTCAATAGGCACAAACCCGTAACCGACATTGCAGACACGTCCAAAAGATATACTTCGGACTAATGCATTTCATTGGTTTTCCCGGGACATGATGTACGTGGCAAACCGAGATAACCGAGAGAATCAGGAAAAACGCATTGGTCTGTGAGTCACCTTACTCATGCTGCCCAACACCAGAACGGAAAACTCAGAACCTAAAGCTGCATTTGTGAGATGTGCTATCAACTGCGTTACACAGGACTACATGATACACCGAAAATGGTTCCATCCTGAATGAACTTCGTTAATGAAACACGTGCAGTATCTTGGTATATTTGTAGAAAAAATATCATTAAAGTCTACCGGTATGCATAATCTGTTAATCATTTAAAAGTGTTATTCTTAGGTTAATTGACATTAAATGGACATACTCAACATTCATTAAGCTGGCATATGCATATGCTATGCTTACAATAAACCATGGTCTTCACAATGCATTTTATTTTTCATAACATCATCTCAAACCCTCAATTAATCAGATGAATTTTATTTGTTATGAACATATCGGTTAATTTAACGATTACAGGGTTTAGTAATTGGCAGTTCAGTTTATGAGACACAGCGTTTAGATATCTAGTTATCTAGTTTGCCTTC